>JBCAUF010000134.1:11084238-11098036 GCA_038406115.1 Haemulon aurolineatum
ACCTACATCCATTTGGTTTGCGCAGAGGGACTTGACCTCATGGTTTGGCAGGAACACATGGGTTAGCTCTGTAGAACTGATTTGATTCAGCCTAATAGAAACTTCCTCTTTCAGTCTTATGCCACATATTAAACCTGACTATGACAGTCACTCACTGAACTCCGTATGAAAGTCACAAAGTATGTCACAATCTCTAAGGGATTTGCAGTTTTAATTGATTATGCTGCGACTATTGACAGCACTGTGCCATGCGATACATCACCACACACCTGGATGACATGCTAGAAATGCTACCCTGTGATTGTTGGTGACAAAGTTGCTATTTCTGCTGGTAATCATAGTAATTAACCAGTCTAAGGATGATGGGATTTTGTGTGTTTGTTTGCGTCTTAGTTCACTTTTCCTGTTTGAGGGAAACTTTATGCTCTTAAACTGTGTGCAAAGGGCACATCTGTACGTGTGCGCATGCCTGCGTGTGCAAGGTTGCATCTGGGTGTTTTCACATGCGTCTGTGGCTGTGTGTGTTTTTGGAGCTGAGGGTTAATCTGCTGACAGGTAGTGTGTCAGGCGGGGGACAGTGGCGCTTTTGAGACAGACACAAGAGACGAGTCTCAGAGAGAGGGAGAGAGAGAAAGAGGGCCTCTTTCATGTGACTCCGCATTCCACCAAGGCACAGGCAGGCAGAGGCACAAGACGAGACATGCGTCCCCCCTCGTCACTCCCTCTGCCTCCTCCCTCACCGACTGCACCCGCGCTCTCCCGCCCTCTCCTCCCCATCCAGCCTCCACCCCTCCCCTCTGCCGGTGACCTTAACATTTATCAAAGAACCCCATGCTGGAATTCCTCTTCAGCATCTGTGTCCTGGTGGGAGAGTCAGACACACACATGCATACATGACACAGACACACATAAGACACGCACACACACGCACACACACCCTGTCACAGACCAATCTGTTTTGAATATTGTGGCGCTGTGGAGGGGCTGTCCTTGTTGTTCCCCCGAGCTGAGGAGGCTGGCCTCGAGACACTCACACACAGAGACATGGACACATGCTTGCACACACATTCTCTCCTCCTTCTTGTTTCTTTATTGTACCTCCTGTCACTTTGTCCTATTCATTTAACCTTTCATTAGAGCCAGCAGACAGCCCTGTGTGTGTCTGCACAGCTTCAGGAACAATGCCAAAAAAGCCCCACTGTCACAGTTATTAGATTCCACCGGCCCCCTTTTACCCCGGCAACTCAATATTGAGAGAGGGAGAGTGAAAGGAGGGGGTGGGCAGGATAAGGGAGGGGAGCAAGGGAGGAAAAGGGGGTGTATGGTTGACGCTGCCACCCTGCTCCTATGGCGAAGGATCCTCTTGACTTGTCAAGGACATGTGCCACATGTTGATAGTAGACAGGTCTCAGACAGAACAAGGAAGGGAATGTTAGCCATGACGGAAAAGAGAGAGGCAGAGCGAGGGAGAGGACAGGCGTGGTGTGACTGTCTTGTGCTGTGGCGAGCAGTGCCCTCGAGGAGTTTGACTGAAAACACAAACAGTTTGTGGAGGAATTCTGTTTTTAATGGGCAGCCAGGAAGGGTAGTGCGGTCCCCAAAGGAGGGACAGACAGACCAGCGCCCCCTCCCTGCCCCCCTCTCTGTCTCTCTATGTCCTCTCTCACACCAAGCCATATGAAGAGAATCATCTTTTTATGAATTCTGCTAGAGGAGTGTGAGTGTTGAGCTCTAAATTGACTATCAAACACAATTTGAATTCATTTTGAATCAAGATCAAGGAATACATCCTAGATTATTTGATCAATTTCGCAGTTCCAACAGCTAGAGCGACATTTACATATTAAGAGAGCCAACAAGTAACACATGGCCGATCTTCATCTACGTCTTCGCTACATGAAGAATATTTCAGAGGAAACCATAAAATCACTGTGTCATTCACTTTTCCTGCAATAACAAAGCTCAATAGTTTACTCTATAGACAGCAGTAAATTGTAATTCAGACACTTGTAGATAATCACAGTTAATCACCACTGACACGTGTAATCTAACATAAGTGTAATTTACACATCCATCAAGTGTGAATGCAGTCTTTGTGGGGGTCTCAGCAAAAAGTCGTGGAGAAACACAACTCAACTACATTTTCTGTTTCATTGTGAGAAATGATGCAAACGTTAACACTTTCATTCTAACACTGCCACACCATCATTTAGACAGTTACACAATATGGACATCTTCTACAGTTACATACACATTAGTTTTTCCTTCAATGGTACTGCCCTGCACTCAGTCCCAAAAAAACGTTGTGATGTTCCAATTTGCTAATATTGAGCAACAACAGTCCCTTGCAACAGTCATCACAGTGAGGGTGATCATGCGGTTGTATAATGCACGGCCATAAACAGAAAAAAAAACTGAAAGAAAATGACTTCCCCATGTTCAAACACAGCACTTCACTTTCTCATACTGGCTGTAGTGAACACACAGGGCAAATTTGAAGAGACTGCGCTGAACCACGAAACATGCCTGAATTAGTCAGCCCTATGGGCCGTGATTGAAGTGAATGGGAAATGGAGCAAATATTCCGACAACAGAAGTGTAACGCGATAGTAATAATTTTTTATCCATGAAAATCTACTTCACTTACAGGAGAGAAGCAAGATGAATATTCTAGGAGACGGGGCTGGAATAACAGAAATTCAACAGATTTCTTGTGTGCTATAATTTTATTTAGCCTGGTTCAACCTGGTAATATCTTCTCTTGCACAGTCTCCTCTTTGTAGGCACACAGGTGTGAACTTTATCAATTGTGAAACCCAAGCTGAACTGTATGTGAAATGCACCAAAGTGCATCCTTTTCAAGGTTATGGTTGAAATGTGTATGTATAGGTGGAGAAAACCTTTGATGGAGGCTATGCTGCATCTCGGGTAACTCTCTGGAGAGCCCGGCGCAGTCCAGTGAAGCTCGGTGAGGCTGTGTTTAGGTCAGTCCAGCTCAGTCAGCAGACGGCGGACAGTGAAGCTCCTCCAGTAATACATTAGCCGAAATGAATCAAGGCCTGGAGTGGAAAGGCATTGGTCACTCTCGTGGGGTGGAGGGGGGTGGGGCAATGAATCGCTCACCTGTCATTAGAGATTGAGCCGGTGCACGCCCATACACACATGAACGCACATGCACACACGCACATGCACACCTACACTTCCTTTGCCCTGAAGACAGAGGGCCAGAAACAGAGCAACAGTCTGAACCCTGAAACATCAGGCAGCAGTCTTGATGAAGTCCATCTCTCACTTCTGTCACCCCTCTGCTCCGAACCCTCCCTCCCCTCTCCCCCCTCCGAGGCCACCGTTCGCTCTGTGTGACTGACTCTTTATTATCCTCATCCCGTCACTTAGTCAGAGCGGTGACCAGCAGTCTGTCTCTCTCCCGTCCTCTCTGTCATCCCCTCTTTCCAGCCTCTCCCTCTGCCTCGGGGCTGTCGATCCACCTGTCTGCCCCACGTCTCTCTAATTCTCTGATTGGACTCTCCCTTTCCTCTCTCAGGGCTATAATTGATGGTGGTGTTATTGTGTCCATTTCTTTGGCCCTAAAGCCGTTCCTCCAGGTCAGCACTACTCTACCATTTAAGACATGCTGGGAATCTGGAAGACAGTGAAAATCCCCCTTTTTTTGTCTGTGTGTGAGTGCGCATGTTCCTATATATGTGTAGATTTGTGAGAGTGCAAAAATCAGGGTTACCCGTTTACTTTGTCTGTTCAAGCAATCAAAGTGGATCTGGTTGGTCTTCAAACTGTGCTTAAAAATTCAAAACAATCTTGGCATTCATGGCTAGAATTATTTTGTCATTTTGAATGAGGGACAGTATTTCCTCAGAACTCCATGTTCCCTCTCAAGTGTAGTGTTTGCCCTTGGCAGCCATAGAAATGCACAGAGTGGCTTTGATTGTGTTCTTTGTTTGGGGGTCCTTTCTTGCAGCATATTTCTAAAACCGAATTTTAAACTATTTTGGAAAGTAATTACCAAGTCCGGTGTGAAGTAGTTTTTTTTAAAAGTATTCCCAGGGAAAAAAAAAGATCTACCCAATAAGAAGTTTTAATTCTTTATTATTTTCTTACTTGTCACCTGTACAATAATCAAGGTCCACATGCTCTTGATGGATTTGAATTTTTTCACTTTTCATTTTATCTTCATTGAAGCCATCTTGATTTTGTAGTTCTTGAAGATTGAAATCCTTCAAGGTCAAGCCTGAATGATTTGGTACCTACGAATATATTCATGTTTACCCCGACTTTTTTTCCATAGCTGGCTTCTGCTATGTATAAGGATGCTGGTTGGATGTAGCCTGTATCTCGCCTCGGACCAGATTTCAGCAACAGTGCTTGGTAAAAGAACAGATGTAGAGTTTGTTTAATTCAGTATGCTCTTTCTTTCTCTTTTTCTGTCTCTCTTTGTCCCTGTCTCTGTCTTTCTCTCTCACTCTCTCTCACTCTAGCCCCCAGTCCCTCCCCAGCATGGGCCTTGTATTTATTACCCTCTAAGTAATCACTTTGCTTTCTCTTTTGATAGACTGTTATTGCTCTAACTAGCCGAGGTCCCTATAGGTATTTGGAGGCTTTCCAGTTTTATTAGACAAAGGCCTCATTATTCAAGGCCAGCATTAAGACTACCATTAGATCCATTTGCCCCCTAGTCACATGTATCCAGTTGCAGCCAATTCATATTATAGCCCCTGCACACTTAGTATTTACAACACAAACATACTCATTCCCTCTTGTCAAAGTTAAATATAGACGATATTCAGAAAGCATTGCCACTTTGTGAGAGGCAGCTGTGAAGTTGTCTCTTCTTGTCTCCACTTTACAATAATAGAGTTTTTGCACACATTCCATAAATAATATAGTCAACATCAGTGCCTGGGAAGTTGTAACTCTCTTTTGAGTCAAACTCAAGTTTAAATATAAACTACATTTGCGGGCGTTTCCCATTACCACGCTTGATTGACATTTTAGAGCCTGTATTGCTAGAAGACACACTGTTAGCTTAAGTGTAGTGCTACTGACTGGAGCCCAACATAGCACTGATAAAAGACAAATGAACATTGGTTATAAAGCGTTGGTGATGTCCTAACAACACTGAAATTTTTGTAGGACTTGCTGTATGGTTACATTTGTATTCCACCTGTAAAGTGGAAGCTAGCAAGATAAAGCCAACTCACTAATGTTAGCACTGATGGCATTTTTTTGGTCATGTAATATACCCGCTGAGTCACTGACAACTTCCACACCGAGTGCTGCGCTCATGACACATTATAGGGAGGAAACGGGCTAGCTAGCTTTAGTCAGCTCTTTTTAATGGCCAAAGTGATATTAAAATACAAGCCATTTTGAGTGCAGTACTGCACCAAATACTTATAGCCCCTGGAAAAATGCAATGTTCAAGATTTGTGATGCTGTGTAATTGTATTGTGCTATATTGGCAGGAGTTTGTCTTATATTGGCCATCCCATTCACTTCAGTCAGGGTGGGCTAAATAATAGAAACACGACTACATCTTCCAAAATGATCATAAAGTTGAATCAACTCCTCCCTCAAACAAGAGCTGAACATCACAACCTTCATGAAGGTAGGATTTACTGCAGGATTGTTGTAAATGAAAATAAAAGTTGAAAGGTCCATACTCTGAAGTTCACTCATAAGCATCAAATACACTTTCAGTCTAGATCAAACTGAACACATCTTGTGTTTGCTCTTTCATGGTCCACACAAGTTTCTATTGTGACTTCCTCCTCAGGCAGCCAACACGCCCTCCACCCAGGGGATCCGAAACATAAACAAACAAACGCTCAACTTGGGGCGGAGAGGCAAAGACATTTAAGGTGCCTCAGTTTTGATTTCTTCCATTTCTTTGTTGCAGCTTTTTAATTTCTTTGTAGCCACCTGTGTCTCCAATATGGTGCTCATCCCTCCTAATCGATGGCCCCTTATTGGGTTTCTGCGTTTGGTCAAATATCTCATCGCTCTCTGGCCCCTCAGGCAACAGGATCCAAACTAATAAGAAATCTCCTCAGTCTCTCGGGTTGGGTCTACAGATGAAAAAAATGATTAGTGCAGAGATAGTATGTATCTGTGACCGAAACCAGATTTTCAACAAGTTCGCCAAGTTAAAACTAAAGCTTCCAGCAAAGAAGTTGACATGTTGACTGCTCTTGAGGAGGATGTTAGCCCATGTGAGCACTAAGCTGGTCTAATCTGAAAGAGTATCTCCTGTCCTCTGTTAGGCGTTCTAAGGTAGTTTCTCATCCAAAAACGGAGGCTCTTGAAAATATTCGTCTAAGCAGATGAATCTACAAAAGTGACGGCAAGAAGAAGGCAACAGGATCTTAACCAGCCTGTGACTGATTGCGATTGTGATTTATTGTTTGCAAACAAACAAGGGAGTTGCTAAGAAGAGAGACAGCCATTTTCATTTCATTTCTGTGTGTCAGTTTGGGCTGAGAACTTTCTGAAAATATCCTGAATGTGCGAGTCGTCTTTACAAATGTAAAAGTAGAGTCAAGTCAAGTAAAGCTTTAAGGTCCCCGTGGGGCTGTTTGGCTTGCAAAGTTTTCAGATTCTTTGGCTTTAGTGCGGACATGGACTCAGACAGCTGTGTTTGCTTGTTGTGGGGATGTCTCAAATTTGTTGCAGCTATCGTTTCACAGGTGCTGCTTCTGAATGTAGCCTATTGTACCTGAAAGGGTTGAATACTTGAGATTTGTTGGTTAATCTAAAGTGCTCTTTGGACAGGTGGATACAATAATCCTGGTACATAATTTGTGGTAATAAGCAAACTTGCACACACTTATGTCCACACACTTAAGGTACATGTTAGACACTCGCTCAATAAATATCTTTTAACATCACAACCATAGACATCAGAACTACATACTGTCTAAAATCAACTCTCAGCCTTAACCTTGATCTAATCTTTTCTCCTACTTCTAAAATGAAACTCCTCAAGAGAACCTCTTGCAAGAATGAAGTCTGGCTAAAACGTCCTTACTCTTAAAGCAGAAAACTCACATTTTCTCTAAAAAAGATAGACATATAATATAGTAGCACACACACATACACACACACATGCAAGCAGACACACTCTCAAACACAGCAGGAAATAAAAGGACTTTAAAAGTGGCTCGACATGCAAGAAAGAAGGGTCAAGGTAAGAGGGGGAGAATAATGCATTGAGTACTACAGTAAGATAACATTTATAGTATCTGAATCTATCTACATCTGCACAATCTATATCTCTCCTGCATGTATACAGATAAACAAGCATAAGACAGACAGAAAAAGAGAGAGAGAGAGAAAGGAAGAGAGGGGGAGAGAGTGTGTGTGCACAAGAGAAAGGGAGGCAAAGCAAAAGGAAGAGAGAGAGTGCCACTTTGGAGTAAAGCTGTCATTACTCCGGCTGGCGCACTCCCTCATAAATACTGATAATGAGATGTTTTCAGCAGCCTAATCATTTGCCAATGTAGCAGTAGGTAATGTGAGAGGAACACTCTCTTTCCTCCACTTCTGTCTGGAGATGACACTCCAGATTCTATTTAGTCATTATGGCAGCGGGTCTTATGGAGTGGAACAATAGACACAAATAGATTTTCTTCTACTGCTAAGCGGTTACTGCAGAAACAGAAAAAAAGTTGTGCAGAAGCAACCAGGAAAAGTGAAAATCTCCCTCTCTACAGTTTTTAGGGGCAAAATGTACTTTTAATGAACACGTCATTCCATACATTTTCCTTGCCGAAGAAATTACAGCATTCGTGATTTGATCAAATACTTAAACAACCCAGTTTATATAACCTTTATTTTACTGCGGCATCCCCTGACACCAGTTCAATCACAATCTGGGGCCTTTGTGACTAAATGTGCAACATGAAAGCTGCAATTAGCAACGTTTTCTCCCCTGTTAATTTTGGCATGTTTCAATTCGCAAAACATAAAACTGTGATGCGTGCATGAGCGCTGTTGGCTCAATGCCCTGTGTAGCTGCAATTTGCAAGTGACAATCATTTGTGAAATGGGAAGCCACCTCTGTCGATGCATAGGGTTACTAATTGCTTTTTTTTAAATCGGTGCCTGATCTTGAGCAGTTGTGGACTAAGGACTGTGGCCACGCTCCAGGCACCAGTCTGACTTGGACACCAAAAAGACGATCGTCAAACATACAGCGTACACCCATGTCTTTCGCCATTTCACCATGGTTTCTAAATCTTTCCCAGATGTCAGTGATAGTATCACCAATGAACCATGTTGTGAATGTTTTTGTTGTTTAGGTTGTAAGACGGTGTCAGGCACATTTGTCACAGTGGAAGTTTGGTTTCTTGACAAACCTTGGGCATTCATGTAGAAACGCCATCTTCATAAAGCACAAGCAACATTGCGCAACTTGTTTGGTTGTGTGTCGGTCTGTGTTTCATTTGTACCAACAGGTTTGCTATGCGATGTCCTAAAGGAGTATGGGAGTTTCCCTCTCCAGGACGGCCACATGAAGGGCCTCAGACGCCCCCTGTGCTCTTGCGCCCTGGCTCAGAGTGAACTGAGATCTCTGGAGGCATACCCAGGAAAAAATAAACAAGAAAATGTCTTTGAAAAGCAGCCATTGACACTCCACTATATATATCTTTCCTATGAACCATCACTCTAATGGATGTTCCCTAAGAAGCTCTATGAAAGCACTGTACAGCATGTCATCTTCCGCTGCCTATCTTCCACTGGCCATTAACCAGCATCCTTGATCATTTTAATAGTCCCTCCATACTGCCTCTCTCCGACTCCACAGTGATTGGACAAACACTGGTGTCCCAAGTGATATGAGAGGAATACATTGAGGAGCTATTGTGGTTTTCCATGGCCTCGCTGTGTATTGTTTACTGGGTCTGCTTGATTGCCCTCTGTCCAAATCAGAGGGTACAGGCAGGCAGGGCAGGGGTCTACAGGGACGCACTGTGTTGTGGACTGTCCCAACGTGCTAAGAATATTCACTCAACCCATGGCTCTGAGGGGGAACCCATCCATAGCTCAGTAAACACACACAAACACACACATAGTGGGAGTCATACATTTGTACACCGGGGACCATATGGCCGTGCATAAATGTTGGGGTGTGTATTTCTGAGAGTGTGTGTGGTGGGAAGCCATGTCTGTCTCCACGTCACAGATAATTACCCCCTGTGTGACTTTGCTTTTCACAGTGGGGAAATACAGCAGACCCTCCTCATTGACAGTGGCACACATGCAGCTCCAACACATTACCAACCATATGCTATTTGAAATTAGATATTAGCTAGATACGGACGAAGTTTGAATATATACATCATATCCTCTAGTCTTGCCTTCACTTTGCTTTATTTTTTAATCACCTTTCTTCATCTCTGACCATAGCTGTAGGTCACTGAGCTTTTGCAGTGGCAGCCATTTCCATGAAAACAGATAAAAAGAGCTGCTTTTTTCTGCTGTAATCTTCACCCACCTCTGATTTTTATCAGTTAATCCCTTGCTTAATACTCATAATTAAGCTAATTAGACACTTTACCTTTGTACAATTGCACCTCATTGGCCAGATAGTGGGAATATTCCAAGAGCAAGGTTACATCTCTGAGTTACAATTCGATAAATGCTAAAAGCCATCACAGTTAAATAATTTTAGTAGGTGGAACCCCCCCCCCCCCTCCCCCTCCTTAATCTGCTGTGGAGTTATTTTCAGAGCAGTGTGTGTTTTTTTGAAGCTTCATGGAATTCATGTTTCACGGCCGTAGTTTCAGAGCAGGTCTGGTCCTCAAGGCTGCCTTGGCCAACCTTGCTAACCAGGAGGGTAACATTAGCATGTCTTATCAGAGCAAAGAACAAGAGGCACAGTGTGCTTTTTTTTTTCCGGAAAAAAAAGAGTAGTATTAAAGCAAGCTCGAACAATTTTCATTTTCAACATTCTATGGAGGTATTAAGTTATTTTTTTGTGACCCACGAAAAATCAGAAATGCTACTAATTTTGACAGTTAACGTTAGCAAGACTCCCCTCTACCTCCCCTCCTGCATGAGGGATCATCGAAAAGGGGAAACGTCAACACTGAATCAGTCAGTCAACTGCCGCCATGGGAAACGCCCACTCAGAGGCCTGAACTTTAAGCACAGCCTCACAAATATGTCCAAAAACGGCTTTATCCTCTTTAGAAAAACACTTTGATGACCGCCACATGAAAAGACGCATGAGAGTGACGCAGATCTTTTTTTAAATTTCTGTTTTAAAAACTGATTTTACCATCCCTTGCCCATGATGCTGTCATGTACTCCTGAAATTGCAGAAGCTGAGTGAAATAAGATTTGATTATCACGGAAAGATGTTAGGAGAATTCAATCTGTATGTTTGTTTGTGCGTGTAAAAGTTCTGACCCTGTCTCTGAGGGTTGCGGTGACTTGATGTTGTTTAGACTCATCTCCCTGCCTTCTCGCCCCTGGAGACCTGTCTTTGTAGCCATCCCAGCATCCTGTTCACTGCTCCGCTGCATCCATATCACACTAATGATCATGGGAGTGGACAGCTACTTAATGCAGTAGTGTCATCAGTGCTGCTTTCTGATAGCAGCTCCATTGCACTTGACGGGACTCAAATGTATCTGCTTCACACGAGCCCCCCACATTTAGCAGATCGACTAATGTGATTTTGGAACACCTCGGTAAAGGTGTACTAGATGTGTGCCGTATCACAGTTGCAGTTTATGATTACAAGACACATCACATTAGGAGTGTATGATTACAGGCAGGGTTCTTATCATTTCTCACTGCTCATAACGCTGTCAAATGTCAATGTGTGGCTCTCAATTACATAAATTACAAGATTATAGCGATAGGAGGGACCTTTCTGTTAAACTCTCCATAATCAAAATAGAAATTCTTGTCAAAACCCTTGCTGCAGTTATTCCCCTTTTTCTCCCCCCATGCCTGACATACTCATGGTTTGGTGACTACTTGGCGACCCATCACGCACAAGAGGGGTGCCCTCACGGCCAGTAATGGTCACCTGACCGCAGTGTATGCAGTTATCCAATCATGCGCTCTCTCTCTCACACTCCGCTGGAGCGCTCCTGTCCGGTGCAGCTAAAATAACAGCAGAGCAGTTGGAATAATACGACACAGTACAAGTTTCATAACAGTGTGATAGGAAAGGTACGCCCACTCAAGGTGAACATGTGGGATCTTAACATGTGGCTGTTTTGTGTGCCAACCATTTTTTGTCCTCTAAACTCGACTTTAAAGGGTCGCTTCACTCAAATCTTAAAAACACTTTTCTGATTTACCTCCATGCCTATACTGCAGGCAACTTCAACTGAACTATTAATCTGAAGAGATGCACACAGCAATACATGGATGATTGCACCTCAATCACCTTGTTGGTCACTTTGACCATCTTATCAATCCTGTTTTTATTTACCAGACAGAGGCGAAGAACAAGAACAAAGCCCCCTGCCCCCACTAATGAGACCCAGACCATTAGACACGTTGAAATACATCTTTCTTACAAAGAACAAATGCTACCTGAACGTTTGGCAGACAACATTTGTATTGAAGTCAAAAGAACCCGTGTTATCAATCAGATTTGTTTTGAGGTATCTGCTGCCACCCACGCACAATGGACAGTACTCATAGATGCCATTGAACGCTGTTTTCATTGGAACAACCAAAAGAAAGTCACATAAGAACTTCTATGAGTGTGTCCCATGGGTTATCCAGCATATCAGAGACACTATTTCTGGAAAGAAATGCTGCTGTTGATTTTGTTTTTTTGTTTTTTCAGTGTCATTTTTCAGGGGTTTTTTTGTTTGTTTTTTTTGAACACCATCAACAAAATCCAATTCACTTCAAATGTATTGAGGTAGTGGCAAATATCTCAGAGACAGATATCTGAAAACCTGGGCAAATACTGTAAAACCCTTACTGTCTGCATAGCTACATATCTGAAGAGATCAGTGAGAAAATGTATACTTTTTGTAATTTGGCTGAACCCACCCTTCACTCTTCTAAATCTGCCAGAGACCGAATGGAAGAGATCAGGCGTACTCATGTGTGGAGGTCAGGAGGATGCACTGATACACAAGAGCAGACGTGATGAGTCATTTAGGCTTGCCATCCTGGGATTGAGCTGTATGGCAGCCATCTTACCTGGGTCCAGTTTGAAACGGACCCAGGTAAGATGGCTGGAGTCCATGGACTCGACTTAGAGCAAGTTTAAAGATGGCTGTTTAAAGATGGCTGCCATATGGCTCCATCCAGGAATGACAAGTGTCACATCTCGTGTTCTATATCGACGGATTGATGGACCACCGCCACCCCTCACTCAACTGAGATCCCCGTCTGTCCCTCGTCTTTTGCTGCCTCTGTCTTCCCTTCCCTTCTCTTTCTTTTCTCTCCCATCCTCCCTTCTTGCAGTTCATATTTCAGTTTGCTCCCAGGAGCTCGCAGGTCTGTGCCAGACGGAAATTCGCTGAGGCTGCAGGAGCCCCCTTGGAGGCCACATGGAGGAGGGACAGGAGGGGAACAATCAGGCCCAGTCCTCCCTTGCAATCCCTCCCCTCTCCTTCTTTTTTTTCCCCCCCTCTTTCTCCCTTACTCTCGTTTCCTCTCTCTCTGTCTCCTCTGTATCCAGCCTGCCAGGCTACACAGGTCCTCAGGGTGACTTGCTCTTGGCTCGGGTCCCTCAGCACAGAGCCCTCTCCGCTCCTCTCCTCACCCACTTGCTCCCCCACCCCTCCCCTCAACTCCTCCTTTTGCTCCTATCACCCCCCCCTGCCCCTCCCTCTCTCACCTCCCTCCTCTCCACTCCGCTCTCCTCCTTCCTTCTCCAGCACTCTCCCCGGGGGGAAGACGGTGAGGCCATCCAGTCCTGAGCTGTCCATCAGCGAGGGTGTTTACTTGCAGCGTGACAGGCCGACACATCTGGAGCGCATATTCACCAGTGTTCACACTCTTTCTCCCTCTCGCTCCTTGCCGGCCCTCCATATATCCTCACGCTGCCACCAGACACATTCCTCCGGCTCATTTCAGGGCCCTTTGTCGTCGTTATGGCGAGCCCACCTCTAACTTTCATAAACTCACTCGAGGCGCACACAGACAAACACGCACACACACACACACACACACACACACAAGGCACGCACACGCAGAGATTTGTTTTCATCCATTTTTCCCTCTTTCTTTCACCCCTCCAGTGGTTTTTCAGTTGCATGACAGAAATTGGAGTTAACCACCAGCAGGGGTGGGCTGAGGGGGCGGGCAGAGCCGTGATGGGGATGGGGGTGGGGTGGGGTTGGGGGGGCAAAAGTCAGCCTTCTCTCATCCACTTCTCTCTCTCTCTCTCCCTCTATCTGTGTCTGTATCCCTATCTCTTTGCCCGTTTCCCTTTTTTTTTTCCCTCCTCCTCTTTTCACTGAGTGCAAACTAATTACAGCAGCTCCTCCGCTCCTTTTTGGAAACCCATGACTACTGGTCTAATGAAGTGACAGTCTTTCTTCATCCCGTGTCTCGCCGCCCCCACCACCCCTCGCTCAGTCATCTCCCACCCCCACCCCCCCCCTCCATCTCCCACCCTGCATCCCACCCACCCACCCAGTCTGTTTTCCCAACATTCCTGTGCTGGTGTGTGACTGTGATGGCTTGTCATCTCGCAGGAATGTCCTGCTCTCCCACCTCGTCCCCCCGATTTGGCGTGAAGCATTTGCTCCTGGTTTCCGACTCTGCACATGTACACACACACACACACACACAC
>JBCAUF010000134.1:11131249-11145159 GCA_038406115.1 Haemulon aurolineatum
GTAAACTCTTTTGGTTTTGGACAGTTGGACATGAAACAAAACATCTGAGAGCATGTTCTGGGGAATTACTGGGTCCATTTTTCACAATTTTCTGACATTTTTTGCACTCTGTGATTAATCAGCTCAATCAAATCAAACGAATAAAAACAATCAGTATTTAATTTTCTACCTGCTGATTTCTAAGCGGTCCATCTGTTTTCCTGCCTGCCTGTCTGCCCATATCCGTGCCGGTCCCTCCGCCTGTCTATCTGTTTGCTTGACGGTCCACTGTGTCACAGCGCTACTAATGGCCATTGCTGAGCCAGCCACTTTCTAAATGACACCCTCCTCCTCCGCTCAATACAGCTGCCCCGCAGTAACACACTCGCTCCTCTCTCCTCCCGTCGCCGGCGCTAATGCACGACACAGAGGCTTCCCTCCCTCGCGTGAAAGAAAAGCAGTTTCTTGTCAATTTTCCTTCAATATTTCCCACTCAGCGCGCCTCTTGATGAAAGAAACCTCGTCTTGTCTGACACACGCACACACACACACACACTTTCATGCCTCACATATCACCGGCCGTTTGACTGACTGACGGTGTACGACTGGAGCATCCTCTCCCCGCTGATAGCAGCGCCCTCACCAACAGGATGAATCGTTCATTCATCATTCATTCCTCTCCCGCTTCTCTCTCCATCTTTTTCTCCCTCTTCACATCACACCCCTTCCTCTCCTTTTAATCATCTTTATCTCGTTGTATGGGTGCGTTTTTTTTTTTTTGTTGTTGTGGTTTTTTTTTTTGCGTTTGCGCGTTTGCAGCGGAGGGTGGCGTAGCGCGTTCCCTCCATTGTAAGGCGTACTAAAAGGCACGTCGAAGCCAAATTGAGTTTGGCCTTAGTTTGACTACGGCAGCCCCTGCCAGACTGAATCCTGGATCAAAACACGCTCATGATCACTCTCATTCTCCACACACATCAGCTCTCCAACCTCTGCATACCCCAGGTGCCACTTGCAGTTATTGTAGTTCAAAGGACTTCATGTAATTCTCAGAGGAAAAAAAACGGGAGCGCTCGAGCGGACGTTCATCTCGTCTCTCCTCTGCAGCTCGCTCCCTTTTTCCCCCGGACCACACACGCTCGCAAACTTGCCCCTCGAAGTTCATTGGTTAATCAGCCGGGGGGGTTACGGCATCCTAAAAGATGGTGGTGGCAACGTTTTGGCACTGGCAGCTCATAACCGGATTGCTGTAATTATTCATTGGGAGAGTGATGCCTTCCAGGGGCTGAAGATTGATTAGGTATGATACGCGACTTAGTGTAATCTGTCTTTGACCAGGGCAGCTGTCCAAATTGGCAGGAATAATAAAAAGAGAGGAAGTTATTTTTAAAGAGAGAGGAGAAACGAGCGAGCAAATGAAGATGGAAGTGGGTGGACAAAGGGAAGAGAGAAAGATTGAGGCATATCCTGTGTCGTGTCTCTTGCGGCGCCCTTTGCCATACACAAACCATCAATCTGCAAACAACAACAGCAGGGCAACCATTTTGTTTACAGTTGAGCGAGGCTCTCACCAAATAAAGCCATTTCAACCTTAGAATACAGCACCGCCTTTGTCAGCATTATTGTGTACTTAGTTCAAAGTGTTAGTTTTCTGAGCACATTTGGGGTATTTCTGTGTTTTTTTTTTGTTTTTTTTTATTGCCTTGCTTGTTTTGTCAGCCAGACCAACGCGATCCTCGGTTGTCTCATTTTCCACGACTAAAGTGTGTCTTCAGTTAATCCTCCAGTGTAAGCATGGCAGAACTTAAAAGGCTCTGATTAGGCTGTTGTGTCCCACAGGTTGGCTAGATATAAACTCGTGACACACTCACAGTGCCCATACGTACCCTGGAGACCTCTCTTTGTGTTAATTAAAGGAGTCTCAACTGCAATTAGCAGGCTTTACAATGAGCGTACCCACAGATAGACACTTACACGCACACACACACACACACACTGAAACAGACACATCCAAAATGTGAGCGCATTTACGGGCCCACAAACACTCTTTACAGTTGCTTAACTATCACTATTGCAATTTGCTGTTGGGTCGACTATACCAACTGTACCTGCTAGGGTTATTGAGGGTCGTTTTAAGTAGTGATTTAGGTGGCCAAATGAAGACTGAATGTTGCAAAAAAAATGCCAATATGCTTAATTAATGAGACCTAAATTCTTATTTTCTTGAAAACAGATTACGAAATTTACTATTACCACAAATCTGGATGCAAAAATTAAAAAGAAAAAGCTTAGAAAGCTTAGAAAATAAACTGGTGTAGGATTAGAGGTAAGTGATCTTTAAAAAAGTTTTAAAAGATATGCCAACTGGTGAGATCATTTCACCTGTTGTCAATGCAAACACGTTTCAAGAATCTCAAGTTTCAAGAAAGGTTCAAGTTTAACTTCCTCTGCCTTCTTGTGTTGTTAAAACTGAATGCTGACTGCTGCTAATGGAAAGATGTCAAAGCAGCTCACTCGTTAAAGGATAAGTTCTCTAAATTACAGAATAGAAGCCCCCAAAACATACATTCTTATTTACCTCTAGGGAACAATGACATGCAGAAAGTTTTGGGTTTATTCATCCAGGGATTTCTCGAGTACTTTGGCGGCTTGTGGACTTGTGCTTGCGGTGCTCAAAGCATTGAAATAATTTCTACAAGAATGAAGAGATAGTCCCTGTGAAAACCTTTTCAGTGCTCTGTGGTGTAAGAACACTAAGCCAAAGTCTATTCACTTCCCTTGTACTGGGATAGAAGCAGAAAACACATTCATGTACATCTCAAACTGTTGGTATGACCAGATACAAGTCGGTTTTCTGATTTTTTTTGGTGATTTTTTAGAGATCCGTTTTTTTCTTTTATGTCTTGTGTCCTATTTACGTAAGAAAGGACTACTGAACCTCAGCTCATAGCCACTTGTGTAATTCTGCTGCAACCCCACACACCAAGTGGCTGTGTTCCTCCCCCTGTTAGACCTAAACATAGAGCCTGGGTCCACGGTGGCCAAATGGTCCATCATCCTGTCTCCTTATGTACCAGATTAGACCAGAGCTGTCCCAGTGTGCTCAAGCCTCGTCCACAGGAAATCAAGGCCAGGTGGAACTTAAGTGAATGAAGCCCCACTTTGGCACATTCTAGCTGGGGGAGACGGTGGCAAGAGCAAAACCCCCCTCTCCCCCCAGAGCTTGTCAGAGGCTGGGAGAAGACACACACACACAGGGGCGAATATTTGCCGATGTTCACACAGGGGCACAAACTCACAACAGAGGATGGGCGCTGTCAACTCTGTGGCAACGCCGCTTAGCCACTCCACTCCCATATTTACTTATTTATTGGCAGCGATGGCTGCGATGACAGGGCCACTCACTCTCAGAAAGCCCTCCCAGGCTCCGCGACGTCCCTTCAAGCGGTAGCGTAAAAATTTTAAGAGCCCCGGGCCTGGTTTGACGATTTTGACGCGAGTTAGCGTGTAGTCGAGTTGTCGGGTGCATTCAGGGGGCTAACTGTTCTAATGCGTTTACCCGCTTGCCTCGCCAGCGTGTCCGCGTGTGTGTCTCAAAGTGAAGCGAAGTGTCACTTAATAATTTAGTCGTTGGTTTCGTCCCCCCCCATCCCTCCCTCCCTCCCCCCTCCCAGCCGTCCATCCATCCATTCACAGCCCTTTATGTCTCGCCTCTGGGAATGCGTCGGCCATCCCCTCTGCCTCTCGGGGAGTGATAGAACGAGCAGAGACAGGTGACAGAATCTGGCGTGGTGGTGTGTGAGGACAAAGTGAGAGAGATTGACTGCGAGGGGAAGAGAGGCAGACAGCAGAGCGAACATAAACGCTGAGAAACAGACGAGAATTAAAGGAGCTCGAGGTGATTTACGAGTGACTGGGAGATAATGAACAGCAGCCACTTTTTTTTTTTTTTTGAATCTAAATTTTTTACAATGCAGCTTCATTACGCAGAGCCTCACGTCCACTCTGTCATTAAATCTGCCTTACGCGTCTCATGTACTGGAGCAATGCAAGGCAGCCGAGCAAAATGGAATATATGTCCATGCCTTACACACACACACACACACACATGCACACACAAGCACACACACAGCTGGGTGTCTGGCGTCCGTGCATGCCAGATGTAGACAGGAGATCTTTCTCTCTCTCTCTCTCTCATCACTGTTTTCAGACTAATAGGTTCTTGTTCTGCGTGGAAGTGGTTCTAAGGCGAGAGCGGGAACTCAAGGCCGGCACGCCAGACCTGTGGCTACGCTTGTAATAATCAAATAATGTAACTTGGCCACGTGTAAGAATGTGTGTTAATACACGAGAGCTTTCAACAAAGTCTCCCAATGCCAGTGGCCTCCTATATACTTTAATATGACTTGATGTTCACTTAACCCCCCCTCCTCTGCCTCGTAATTGAAACCTGATGGTGGAATAATAATAGTTTCTTCATATTTTTTTTCTGCTTTCTGCATCCACTAAGCTGATTTTTTGAAGGGCCTGCGGAATAGTATTCAATTACAAGAGGTTTGACGGAGTGGAGGGCATTGTGATGAGCATTTCACTTACAACCTCTCATGGCTACAGTGGAAGAGGGGCTACAATGACTTTTTAATGCACCAATTGTTCAGTTGGCCCGGACAACGCGCAGAACTTGAAGCACTGAAGAAAATATTACTTTTGAAGCTAGACTGCTTACTCCTCTTCATGCACACGGTTGTGAAAAGATGAAGCAAGACGGAGAGGAAGGCTGTGCAGTGAGTGGGAATTTAAATGCTCTTTATTTTTTTTGATTGAAATCCGCCGTCCTCGGAAGTGAAGTCCCGAACTCAAACTTTGTTGCTTGTTTTCTAAGTGGTTTTACTACCACAGGATGATTTGTGTGACATTTATTTGGGAGTTTTTTTTGGCCGGGGAGAGTCACAAGTGTTTGTGTGTTTGTCGTGTTGTTAGCGGTTATGTTCCTTGTCATGTGTGTGCCATAAATAAAGACTCCCCTGGCTAATGTAACCCACATGTTTTTTGCTCCCACCTCCTTTCCCCGCGCAGCATTTGTTTTGGGTTTTTTTTTTTTTGTTTTTTTCGAGGGGGATTCAGATGGTACACAGCTCTTTTTGGGCCGCCTCTCGACTTTTGTGAGGTCATTGGATTTTTATTTTTTATATCAAAAGCAGCCGTGGACTTCCCTCTTACTCACAAAGGCAGACCGGTGTGTATAACGTGTGATTCCCATTACTTCACTACCTCACCACTTAGCAGACGCGCAGCTGTTTACTGATGACCTCTCTCGAAACATTTGGACACACAGTCATACCCAGACAAAAGCATTAGACTGATTAAGCCCAGTTCGTTACATTTCTGCGTCTATTGGACAACATATGACGACAGAAGATGACCCTGACTAAAAGACGACTCCCTCTTTTTGAACACCTGGATCTGGAAAAGGACTATTTCTGTTTGAAACATTTCCCTGAGATACAATGAGGAGAGTCCTCATCCCTGAAGCCTTTTCTCTTCCATTAAAACAAAAGGTACATTCATATAGCTCACGCTCACACACTCCACTGTCACACTCTTGGAAGTGGTCACTGGCTGTTCGCATTTTTCAGACTGTCTTTTTGAGCTCATCATTACTGTCTGTGACTCCAGTACCTCTTGGCTGCCCGACAGATGATTCGGTCCCCGTTCGTGGTTTCCAGGAAAGCTTTTGACCAGTTTTCATTCGTCAGGAATTTACTTCCTACGTGGCAGCACAAGTTTCACAAGTCATCACAACCCCGTCTCCTGGAACATACAGCAACAGCAAAATACATTTTCTATTAGCATAATGAGTAGATGTTGTGCTGTGAAGCAGTGAAATTTTGAATGGCAACGTATTTCATTTGTTTTACGCCAAAATATCCGGTCTTACAATACAATGTCCCATCGTAATGACGATCACATCATTCGGTTTTTTATGGTTGTGTTCTGGCAGCACTTGATTAAGGCTAGGGAAGATCCTGGTCTTAGTTTGATACAGAAAGTCTGCAGTGACTTGAAGCACGAGACATGACGTGTTTAGTTAATCGAAAACACGATATTCCTAACCCTTCATTTTTTTTAAAAAAAGAAAGAAACACATCTTTCTTTCTTTTTTTTTTTTTTGCTGCCTTAACCAGACAGACTTGAGGACAAACTCCTGTTCATTGTACACCCGCCAGCAACACAACCGCCTCACTGCAACTCCCATACAACACATAAATTGAGTACTTCATTCACTCAGAAAAGCTCCTCTGAACATCATCCAGGCAGCGATTACATTAGTTAACCTTAACGTATCTGGTTAAAAAAAAAAATCTACATGTCATTTTTCGGAGACAGGGTTGTCCATCAAAAACTTCCATAGGTTAACTGCCTCACATAAACACTTTTAATGATGACTAAACCTAAAAGCCAACCTGTTGGAGAAGTCTGCCATCAGGGCTTTCTCCCAGAAAGCAGTTTTGATTAGTTTAGGCATGAAAACGACGACTTGGTCAGGTTTGGGAAAAGATCAAGTTGGGGTTAAAATAATGAATCAACATTAACATCCTCCTCTTTAAACTACATGACCTGACCTCCTAAACACTTTCTGGCAGAAAACTCCAAAGACAAAATTCTCCCACACCCTAAAAGGAGAAGCCTGTTGAAATGACAAAGCACCAGTGAGGCCAGTCATCTCCATTAAAAACAAAATACCTGATGTTTGGAATATGCAGTAGTAAAGTCTTTGAATATAATGCAACTCCCACCTTTTCAAATGTCATTTCCACCCAAAAGAAATTGGTCTTTTGGGGCACTATGGTAATTTGAAGAAACTTTTTCTGTATTTACTGTCAGTATTTTGTCCCACCACAAACAACAACAATCCTCAAGCAAACCATTGTGAAGGTCAACGTAACAACCACTGACAAGACGCTCGCTTTTATCTGGGCCTCAGCGAGAGGAGAAAGTGTTTCAGTGAGTGTCAAAGGGAGCAGAAAGCTAAAAGAGGTGAAGATATATTAGCGAGGTCAGAAGGGGAAAAAAAGAAATCTTCGGGTGAGAGCGAGAGAGGAAGAGTAAAAACAGAATAATGAGAGATGGGAAGTTTGCAAAGAGAAGAGAAGGACTTTGTCAAAGTCTCAGTGCTGGTTTCGCTGGAGATTGGGATGATGGTGGTGGGAGTGGTGGTGGTGGTGGTGGGGGGGCTGTACAATGGGGGCGCTGGCAGGGTTGCCACGGCAGCGTTCCGGATGGGCAGGCGGTCTCCTCTCAGGGGGTGAGAGGGGGACGTGGGGCTGTCAGGGAGCCTGGCAGGTAGAGACACAACGCCCTGTGACTGGGGGGGAGCACGGGTCAGTGAGAGAGGACAGGAGCGAGGGGATGGAGGCAGCGGAGGGGTGAGGTGGAGGCCTGTCTGATGAGGTGAGAAGAGGGAGAGTGGAAGGGGAGGGAGACATGAGGGAAGTAAATGAGGGTGGATGAGGAGAGGAGCCAGAGATGATTAGAAGAGAATTATCCAAGTGTGAGTGTGGATGACTGTGGAGTTAGTGGAGGAAATAAGGGAGAAAGAGCCCCGATGTACACGTCTGTGAAATACCCGGAACAAAACCTCTTCTTTTGATTCTTCTTTTCCGTTTTCTTCCTTCTCCCACACAGTATCCCCACTCCTCTTAATTCAATGTGACACCTGTCCACCACACCTTTACTGTGGTTTCATGAGGAAATGGAACTTTTTCTTGATAGTGAAAATGTTGACTACATCACAATGTTCACCGTCACTGATGCCAGAATTTCATTGGTTCTGGAGGTCAGAGTATTTGGGGTTAAAGTTCAGTTTAGTTGACTGCAAAATCTGTCCAGAAGTAATGGGAACTTAACGAGCTGCAAAAATGTTTTGCATGCTGTAAATTTACAACAGAGGTAATTTTAAAGTTAAAAAAAAAAGAAAAAAAGCCCCAAATTAATTGTCTCCAGCTTCTCAAATGTGAATATTTGCTTGTCTGCTTCTTCTTTTATAACAGTAAACTTTTGGCCTGATGATTGGACAAAACAAGCAAGCGCTAAAATTTCCGTCATTTTATAAAACAAATGATTGTTCCAATAATCAGGAAAATAATCACTTGCAGATGTATCAAATCAAATCAAATCAGATTTTATTTGTATAGCCCAAAATCACAATTTGCCTCAGAGGGCTTTACAATGTTCTTTACTCTTAGCTAGAAGTATATAGTATATAGCATATTTCAACCATACATACGTACACACACATATAGAGACAAACACATATATAATATGTATGTGCTGTATGTATCTATGATACAACTCATTTTGAAGGTAAGGTAAAGTCTCGTCTTGTTGGGACAACCTACTGAAACAGACGAGTGTGTTGGTTGGGGGTCAAAGTGCAGCGCAGCTCGCTGTAGGACTTGCTGTAATTTGGTGAGAAGAACAATGGTCTGGTCAGCCCGGTGCCTGCAGGGTCAGAGGTGCTCATGTGTACTGGATATGTGTGTGTGTGTGTGTGTGTGTGTTGGCGCTGATAAAATTGTAGTTTTGTCTCCTGACCTCATAAGTGGAGTCTTCCTTTCTTGGAAAACTAGCACGTGGAGCGCTTGATACATAACATGTGTCATTAGGTCATGTATTGCCAAATAGGCATGAGCAGATTGTGCTCTCAGCCATTAACCTTTTGCCATTCAATGTGACCACCAAATCCAGTTGGAAATCGTAAATAACTCATAAGACTCGGAGAGGACGCTCCGCTGGCGGGTTTTTTCTTTTTTTTTTTGCTCCTCTGGTTTTTTCACAAAGGTGCACTTATTAGCGGAGGCCAGATTGCAGTGATCAGTGACACAGACAATCATGTGGCTCTCCCTCGTTTCTCTCAGACCTTTCGGTGCCCTCGTCTGTGTCTCACTGCGTCTTTCTCCGGTTATCACAAATGGAGGGCCTGTTCCTGTCGGTGTCATATGATGTCTTGTGGCCCCGTAGTGGTAGCAGAACAGTGACAGTTCTATCCCTGTGCCATCTGATCGACACGCCATTCCGTGTCACATGCGCACACACTGCCTGCTTGAGTTTGTGTGTGTGTGTGTGTGTGTGTCTGTGTGTGTGTGTCTGAGCATCCTTGTATGGTCGTAAATCAGGTCACCGACAGTAGCAGCCCTAGGCCATGTGCTCCTGCTTATACTGTACAAAGGCTGCACTCACTCTTTTGGAAACGCACCCTCCCACCAGCGTTAAACCATGATTAACATTGTTTTGGTCTGTTTATTTGAAATAATTTGACCTCTTATCTCGGACCTTTCAATTGGCAGAAAAAAAGTTTGAATTGCAAAACAGGTGACAGGGTGAACTCTTGTTGCGTGCACCCTGAAATGAACCAGTGTTCTCTCGCTGTGTTCAAAAAGCCTCCTCGTCAGCAAAGACACACTCACCGACCTTTTACTACTGGTCTTAACCATTTGTTGCTGCGGCAGATAATCACCATCACTGCTGTAAATGATGTTGTTGCACTTTTCTCTCCCTCTCTACCCTCTGCCTCTGTCCTTCCATTTGCCCCTGTTTTAGTGGTAAAAGGCCAATTTGAGTTTTGCCCAGTTGTGATTACATTCCATGAAAAATTATCCCACCTTCAAAAGAATAAAAAATAAATAAAACAACAGAACAAACAAAACGCAGAAAAATAAGCCAAAAGACACGTATTGTAATTCTGACTTTTGATGACCTGTATGCTCACCTTTGCATGCAGCTAGCTTGAACAGGTTTTCTCACTTTGCATCGAAAATTAAAAGTAAAGTACCTGGCTTGAGAGCGTAGAGAGAAGGGAATTGGTTCTCTGGAGACTATGATAACAACCCAGTGCTGTTGCACTCAATTTCTGAGCTATTTGACCCATTAGATGTCAATGCTTGGGAAACAAACAGGCAGTGCTGAGAGGTTTGATGGGTATAATAATGTGGGCTTAGTGATGGAGGACTCCTTCTGAAACACACTTGTAGCTTCTGATCAAAGGGCACCAAGTTCAACAAGGCGTCAAGAATGTTTTACACCTCACTTTTACTCTGTACTTTGTTTGCTCTCTTTCTGGCATGCTCTATGTGTGTGTTGTTTTTTTTTTAATAATTAATTTGTACGAACAAATAATTAATCTATTTCTAATTGTAACATGTGACTTTTTGGGATAGAATTTATATAATACTTAAAGCATATTACCTCCATCCACACCAATTCCAGAAAGAATTATGAATTACATTACTACATGCAACTTTAAATGGTATTAGTGCAGAGTTAAGAATCAACATTCAAAGCTTCATACAGCAGTAGTTCTGTATACACAGACAAGCTCCACTTTACCCAGTAAATTTTACTGTACTAATGAATTAGAAACAATTAGAAATTATAAACTGTCTGGTCTAGGACAGAATAAAAATATTTGTAACAAAAAAACGGAAGTTAGAACAGGAGAATACAAACAGGAGAAAGAAGTAACTGAATAGGCATAACAATTAATGAGCTGATATAAAAGAAATCACGGCTAAAGTAGAAATAACAAGAGGTATAGCATGTAGGCTAAACCTATGAGTATTCACTCTGCTGACCTGAGTCCATTGATGGAGATTTTCTGTTTATTTAAGGAGACACATTATTAAGAAAAGAACTTACAAGGAACAAGGAACTCATATTTTTTTTATATAATTACTGAGCTGAGGTTTTCCCCCCAAATACACAATAAAAAAACTGTTTCTACTTCATTCTTTTACACAGAATAGAGCGTTCTATTCAGAAGATCTTTCTTTCATAACGTTTTTCTTTCAGCACCATGAAAGCATTCAAATTACTATAAGAAACCTCAAACAATGTGTGTGGGATGGTCCAAATCTTTGATAGTTAGTCCTGCAGAATTGATTATTTTAACATACTGTAGGGATTTTTTCAAGAAGATGTCGAAGTTCAAGATTTATCAAGCGTTTTGGCGCTTCACTCATTAAATATCTTTGTTGATGAACTAAACAAATTGAGTTTGCTTCAACTGTACGCGTAAGACGTTGCCTGTGCTCCATGTTATTTTTAGGTTTTAAAATGATATTCATGTTCCATCTTTTCACATCTGGAACCCATGTTGGATTGTCTCTCTAGTTTTTGTTTTGGTGTCCTTCTTTGTCACGTGAGTACTTGGTGTGTTGTATGTGTGTTTATGACAGAAACAAATCAAATCAACTCAATTATAATTGCAATATATAAATTGTACCTCTCTAGTGGCATCCTGCATTAGCATTTCAGGAAAGGGGGGTAGGGGTGTAACATTTCTGGCTGACATATTCCTACAAATGTGACGGTGGAAATGCGCGCTTTGCTCTGTAACTCCTGACAATCCCTTTCCGACTGCCTGGGTTGTGGGCTTGTGCCCACAGAGCTTTAACCTCATGCACACACTCGTATTGATCCATACAAGCCTCAGTGACTGTTGCTACAGAGCACGCTGCACTCTGTCACACAGGCCCCCCCCCCCTCCCGTCACCGGTCAGTGGCAGCAAAGGAGGACTACAACACACACACACACCGGCATCCAGCACACACACACACACACACACACACCCCCATCAGCCTCTGGGGCTAACGCGCTGCCACCAACCCTGCCCTCTCCTCCTGCCTCACCCGGCCGGCCACCCCTCACTCCCCCATCCCCTCTTTCTCTTCCCCTCTTTCTCTACCTCACTTTTCCTCTAATGAGTTGCAACACTGATAACGAGCCTGATGATCTTCCATTGATTCGGCTATCACTTGCTTGTCTGGTAATTGATCCGTAGCTGAGCCTCTAGTTAATTATATGGGCTTCGACATGGACCCCTGCCCCGGGGGGAATTCTCAAGTCCTGCACAATAATAGTTTTAATAAAGGAGCCCGAGGAGCTCCTGCATCCGTCCTCCCAGCATTTTTTCATCTGTCCATTTCCTCCTTCCTCCCTGTTTCCCTCCTAAATTTCCCCCATCTCCTTATTTTCTTTCTTGCTTTTTTTTTCTTTTTTACCTTCACGTCTCCTCTTCGTTTCCTCTGTCATCATGGCCATTACCATCAGCAAGAGCCGAGGCAGAAGGATAGGGAAAGGGGGGGTGGGTAAAAAAAAAAAAAAAAAAAGGAAAGTGGGAGAGATGTGGAGGGAGAGCGAGCAATATTGGCAGAGTCCACTCCTCCCTCCCACAAATAACAGCCATTAACCAGCCGGGTCAGAAGCTGAGCCACCAGCTTGACTTGAAGCACTGAGTGCCACTCGACAAACCCACAGACTTGCACATTTACAGACGAGAGAGAGGGAGAGAGAGAGAGAGAGAGGGGGAGAGAGAGAGAAGCGTGAGCTGGAGAGCAAAAAGGAAGCTCGTCCCCGCTAAATTGTCACTTAATATAATTAGCCCGAGCCTTGTGCATTACCTTTTCAATAAGTTGTTAAGAGCAGAGCGCATGGACAGGAGGTGACACATTACGCCTTTTTATGACAAGGCTGCATGTGGCTCCTGACGAGGCGCGGGCCACTATGCGAGGGATAAATGAAGAAAAGAACGGGAAGGGGAAAAGGCGGGGAGGTAGCGAGGGAGGGACAGAGAAGACGGAGAGAGGTAAAGAGGTGTAGAAGTGGAGGAGAACATCACGGGAGGAAAGGCGGGAGGATTAAGATGCAGGAAAAAGGAGGGAAGATGTAAATTGAGCAGCGAGACAAAAGACACAAGTGCATGTTCTCAAAGTGGAAAGACACACTGCACACTTCTCCCGCCGCCAGCAGAAATCCCCTGTACATGGCAGTAACGACCGGTGTGATAATCTCAGCAAAGGTTAACAGTACGCTGCCATTAGGCGGCCGTACAAAAGGCTTTTAACAGGCCGACCAAGCACCTGTCTGCGGCAATTTACCACAAAATCTGAAGTGACTTTATATATCACAAAGCTATTTAATGTAGCCGTGGAGAGAAGTTCTCCCTCTGTCCCTTTCTCTTTTGTTCCCGGGCGGTGGAAAGATCACAGTGACATCTCCCGCTCCGCCGCGGACTGAGGCACCTGGTCTGTCATTTCTCTAATGATGGTGGGGCGAAAAAGACGGGGTGGAGAAAAAGAGATGGGAGATTTAAAGGGAAGAGGAGAGGGAAGAGGAGGGGGAGGATGTGGTGGGGGGATGTCTTCATTGTTTGAGATGTGTCCTATAGCCGTGTCAAAGGAAGCATAGATCTCCCTTTCCTTCTCTCTCTCTTTTTTTTTTTTGGTTTTATCCTCCTGTGTGTCTTTTTCTTCCGTGTCTGCCTCCCTTTACTCCTCCATCCCTCATTTTATTCCCTTACCTTTGCTGCTGTGGGGACCAATTTGGCTAAAATGGAACCTCTTCCTCATTTTTTTCTTAATTAAAATCTGTGAGCCTCGGCGGGTGGGGTAGGGTGGGGTGGGGTGAGGGGATCCTGTGTGTGTGCCCGTGTGTGTGTGTGTGTGTGTGTGTGTGTGTGTGTGTTCGTTCGCCTGCTGGTGGCAGATTGCCTGCGTTCCATTAGTCTTTCATTAGAGTGGGTGAAAATCAAACAAAGGCACCAGATTTTTTTTTTTTTTTTTAGAGATATAACAAGTCTATTGATAATTTTTTTGTTTATTTTTGCTTGTTTTCATTTGTTTTGTTTTGGGTTTTTTCTCACATTTTTTTATTGCTGCCCCACAAATAGAAAATAGAAGCACTTTCAGCTGTGATTAGACAAGCTTTCTGGTCAATAAAATGCTGCATTTTCAATTTTTTCAAAACAAAGAAGCAAATACTTGACAAGAGTCTGTGACGCTTTTCTTCAAGCTGTTTTTTTTTTCAAGGTAAAAATTGAGCACTTTTACTAAAACACACAAACACACACATGTTTGTGTGTGTGTGTGTGTGTGTG
>JBCAUF010000134.1:11229408-11247943 GCA_038406115.1 Haemulon aurolineatum
TGCTTTTATAAAGATGCCAAGTTACAGTTTTTTAAGCGCTTTTACTTCCCAGAGATTATGTTTTGTGACCCATTACTAACTTAAGGGTATAATGTGAGGGGTGGGTATTACACAAAAGAGGAACAGAAATGGCATATGCATCAAGGCACAGTAGAAACATGTAACTACGTGGCCAAAGAGCAAATTGTGAGCATATGTTAATGCACCTTCTCTGCACCGGCCTCCTGCCAAAATAGTAATCAAGACAAAGGAGATGTGATATAAGAGGGAAAGAAAAGCAGGTTGTCAGCTCCACCCCCCTCCCATCTCTACCAACACACATGCATTCGACAGACAGACCATTTCTCAGCCGCCTCACTGCTCTCCATTGGCCCTGGAGGGGGCACAGCGGCCCCACATCTGTCTCCCAGGCCCACGACAGACCTGGCTGCTGCATCCAGACCCAGCAGATCACACGAATCATCCTCAATTAATGTGAACCATCAGGCGTTCCCTCGCTGCTTCTATCACTCCACCCCTCTTCTCTGAGGCCTCCCCTCGAGCTTGGTGCTAGGCCCACTGAGTTTTACACATTGACCACGGCTACGGTTCCTTAGCACAGTTGGGCGAGGCAAGCCAACGTTATTGTGTATGCCTTGTGAAAACTGACAGGGAATCAATACATCAGTGCAGACCCAGACGTTGCTCACATGTAAGTGCTGCGAGGCGGTCCTTCAGAGGTTCTGAACTCAAGGAACGTTCGACTTCGCTCTGCAGCGCACCGGGGCCTGAAATGGCTTCCATGTGCTGCCCCATCTGCACCTCTGTTGGGCTGCGGCCAAAGGACTGTCCTTTCCACTTTTTAAAGATGCCGAGGGACAGCTTTAAAGCAAAAAAGGGTGGTGATGGTTAGGGTGGAGGTCAGGGGGGTTGGATAAATCAGAGGTTAGGTGACCTTTTTTAAAATGACAGGTTTGTTTTCAAAAACAGATAATGAAAAAAGACAAGTCAGGCGGAGAAGAAATGGAAACTGTTTACTAAAGGCCACCTGGAACAAGGGATGTGCCAGATTGTGACTCACTAGTCTGCGGTGAAGTCCTCTGTAATAACCCCCCCTCACCCCATTCAAACCCCCTCCCTATCCTCACAGTCTGCAACTGCTCTATAAATCTCACTCCAGTCGATTAGTGTGCCCTTAGCAACAACTAACACACAGTCATGAAATTTTAACCAAAGCCATGAGTTAAATCAGGCTGAGAGGTGAAGGCAGGGTATCTCGTGGCCTGACGGTTGATCAGTGTGCCTGGCGAAATAAGCCCTGTGGCCCCTTCACATTTACTCACACCAGAGCCCAGCAAGCTGTCCTCTCTAGTAGTAATGAGCATAATATTGACCAGGGCAAAGCCCTTTGCATGGTTGTTAATTAAATGATAAAGTCGGAGTCAAACTTTAATAGAACTGTTCTAAGCTCTCACCAGAAATATCAGACTTTATTGAATCACCTGCATTTTCATGTTACTTGTCTCTTAAAGGGACATCATATGGAAAAGGTTTTGGCAAATCCAGCCATTGTGTCTATGTAGTGACAGATGCTCTTCAGCCAGACTTTGTATTTGCCATATTTTTTTTAAATATAGAAGCTGATATATTGTAACATGATTCCGAGCAGCCGTTTTATCGATTGGACCCAACTGCCCACCAAAGTGTAACTGCACATGTTTCAGGAGGGCATCAAGGCTGTCTGACTGATGTACAGGGTGGTATTCTGTGCACTGAAGTATCATAAAGACAGTGTGAGAAAATTCTGAATAAACAGTTTATATGTTTGGCTTTATATGATGATACATAGGATGACATGTTTTACCGTTTCCTTGTTAATTATACATTGGTGTCATATTTTATGTCAGCAGACAGCCCATGCACAGTACATTGTCATTTTGTTAGAAAGATGCAAGTTAATGTTTCCACGGTTTCGAAAACATCAAACTTCTAAGGCACAAGGTCACGTCGAAGAAAAAACAAACTCTTTTGATGTGCAGAGCACAAAAGAGGAATTTACCATGATCATAGAGTGTAAATTTCAACCTCTATGATTCTTACAAATGTCCTCCACCCACATCTGGACACAGCTACTGATTTCCCTGTGGTCCATCACAGGGGAAGAAGTAGAGCTGGTTGTTCACACATGACCTCTGACCTGCCATTGGAGAGCCAATGGGGGAGCAGCCTGTGTCTTGGGAGCTCTTGCCCTCTGATGTGATGGCTCCAGGCAGTGGGCTTTGCGTGAACCCATCCCCCATGGTACCCCTCGCCACTAGATCCTCTGCATTATTCATACAGCCTGAGATGGGGTGGGGAGAGAAACAGAATATGGAAAAGGAAGCACTAAGGTTCAAGACCTTCTCAGATCACAAGGAACTTCTGCTTAACCTCCCTTGAAGTGGCGAACACAGGGATAGAGCAGTTTTTTTAAGGAACTGGATCTGAAAGCAGGACTGGAGATCAATGGGGATTCCCTCGAGGCTTGGTGGAGATCGCGTTCACTGCAAGGTGATTGGTGAATCAATGTGGTTCCCATGGTTCACTTTGCCATTGTGAGAACTGATCCTGTGTATTGCAAGTGATACTGTTTTATGATCGGTCGAGTTGATCTTATGTTAATGTTGAACAAGTGTAGCGTCATCCTACACAGATTGCATATAGCACATCGTACACATTTATACAGGATGTTAAAATGAAATGTAAATATCAGAGAAGCTATATGACACAAGCTCTATGAGGGTCAGGAATCTCCCATTTGATATACTGTATACAAGCACAGGTCAATACCATGTATTTATAGCTACTAATTTTTCTTTTTTTCTTGGTGTGTGCCTAGCACGGCAAATCTCTCTCCATTGCCTTCCAAATACACTCAGTCACTGAGTATGATAGGTGATGATTAGTGAAAAGCATATACATGTTAAGCTGTTAATCCCTAATGTACACCATGCAACCTAACAACGCTGCACACGCCGGCTCTTAATACAGCCCAGCATATAACCTGCTAATTGCATAATTGCCTGATTTGTTTTAACTGACAGTGGTGCCCTGGCCCGTGACAAGGCCATCATTTGCTCATCCTCATTGTCAGCAATTTGCAAGGTGGATACCCCACTACACACCCACTACACAACATCCAGCGCCACAGTATTAGAGACAGCCATGAATTAAGAATGCATTGCAGAGGCAGAGAGATGAATAAATACAGCCGTTGCTAGGTTAATTCTGAGAGACGTGGAGGCAGGCAGATAAAATAAACTAACAGCAGCAGGCTGTCCACCAGATAAAGTGGGTACTCCATCGTCTCTCTGCTGTAATTATTGGCTAATAGTCATTAACCTGGCAAACAGAGGTTTAGCTGTATTGTTTAAAGGACTCTGGGATGCATAATGACAGACTAATATGTCATAGCACTGGGGGAGATGGGGGAGGGTTGGATTAATGAGATTTTACTGGAGGGAGTGTACAAGAAGAGGTGGGGCACGCCTGGAAAATATAGGGGAAAGAGGGCCACATTAAGCTAATTGGAAGATGAGTGCCTACTTGTAAAAGTGCTTCTAATGGCATATTTGTTTCTCTCACAGCATCACAAGGCTAATGCAGGGGAGTGGAGTTGTGAGACTTACTGTAGTAAGGACTACAGGGGCCCGTGTTTATCTGCAAATGTGTGTCAGTTTATACTTTAGATACTCAGTCTAATACAATGCATGCACATTTTTCTCATCTCTGATTGTTTATTAATTGGTATGGGGTTATCTGCTTCTAACATTTCTGTCTGGAACCTAACATTGCTCCTAAAAAGTGACATATTGTGAAATATAGTTGTTTTAAATTAGGTTCTGCAGTGGCTTTTAAGAAACAGCCATGTATTGAAAGGCTTCTTGGCATGAATACCAGTAGTATTTTCCACATGGGCCGTACCATAATCAAGTTTGTCCCCTTGCATCCTTTTCTAGACAAATTTTGCTCCGTTTTTTAAATCTGTGTTGACTGTGTGCTCCAAGCCCGACCCCAGCCCAAGCGCTTGTTGACTGGCCTCCAAAACTCAATTGACCAGTGAACGAGGAGTGCTTGGGTAGCCTCCTCTCAGACAGGGTCCAGTGCATAGCAGAACTGCTGACCTGTTCTGACAGCTGGCTGGCCCTTCCTAACACTAATGGGTTGCAGTTTGGCCTGTGTCATTGTGTTTTGGCTTTTGTTTGACTTCATGAGTGGGGAAGTGGAGGCACAGGGTAGGACTAGTAGAGGATAAAATAAATGTCTAAATGATGTTTGATTCAGTCAGTGATTGAGACGGGGCTGGATTACTGCATGTGGGTTTGGAAAGCAACTTCGGTCAAGCGATCCTGTTGTTGCGTATAAACCTGGAAAGCTTTTGTACTTTTATTTAATGATATGACTTTTATCTTGAGGCTAATCCCTAGAATTGTATTAATGGAACTCTCATTAAAATTACCTCCTTTTTGGAGGCTTGCGGTTCTTATGACTGTTATTTCAATCAAAATTTGACGAGCAAACATCAAAGTGGGGCAGTTAGGAAAGTGATGTTAAGACGTTTAAACTGTCTCAAATTGAATTAAATGTGGCCTAGCAATGATCCAAAAACTGTAAGAACTCTCTATTGTTGTTTACTGCTTTTGAAAGAGAGACACTATTCATTACAATAATACACTAGCGGTTACAATTTGCATTTAGCTTTTTTCATGCTTCTAATCAGATTTGCAATTGTACAAATGAACGTTACAAATTAATGTTTTTTGTCACTAGAAAATAATAAAAGACTGATCCTCTTCTTAGAACTACAATTTCTTAAGAAATGTGGTTGTAGAGCTATTTAAAGATTCACTTTCTAATTTGCTTTCATTTTTTTGTTTCAGCTAAATCAAATGGAAGTACTAATGCCCAGATGGCCATGCAGTATGAAATAATAGTGCCCAGGCTAGAATTTAAAGTCATACCTCCGGGCAAAAACTCCAGAGCACACACAGAATGAAAGTGTAAAATGTTTTTTAATGTATATTTAACAACAAATACCCCAGTGACTATTGATGTTTCGTCTCAGAAGAATCTATTTCTCCAGTATATCTGAGGGCATGATATGAAACCACTCACACTTTTATTTTTCTCTGTTTTTTTGCTCTTCTTCCTCTGTGTCTCTCCCGTACTATCTCTCTTTCGCTGTCTCTCTTTAAACATTTATCTTCTGTTTTCTCCTTACAGGCCCTTTGTGCTTTGTAATGTTGGTTTTTACAGCTTTTTACTCACCAGAGTTGCCATTTATCTTTTATAGATGCCAGCAGCTAGGAGCACATATGAAATGTTACCATTTCACTGTGACTAATTGTCATCGCTTGTGTTACTCCCTTGATGTCACTTGCCCTTGGTCCCCCAGGAACCTCTGTGTGAAATGATGTATTTACTCTATGGCTCTCTGTCTCTCTCCTCTATTTCTATCTTGTTCACACAAAGACAAATATTTATATAACAACAGCCATATGATGAGTACTGTATGAGGCAAATTTTGTTAAGTGTTCTGTCATTACTATGAGGTAGGAAGACGTGGGTTCATCCTAGAGGACAAGAGCACTGGGTCAAATATTCATTGCCTCAAACTCAGTGGCTCAACCACAAAGTTAATTCTCAGGCTTTGCCAAAATTCTTTTCCCAGAATCCCTCGCCATCTCTTGATATTTGACAATGTTCACATTTGCAAGGAGTCTCAGCTTTTTATTTTTCAGCCGTTAATAGCACATCTCCAAAAGACGCTAGCCAAGTAAAGTGCTCTGTTTGGAATAACGCCCAAGTCCCATCGGAGTACTTCTGGTCTCCTAGGATGGAAACTTGTTTTTCACCGTCTGGAGCTGGAAATGCCAAGGATTATTATAAATTATCTATTGTGAATGTTTGTTATTATGCATTTCTGCCCCTTTTCATATGTAGAAACCGTCCATTGAAAATCCATCTCGACTGTCCTAAATGACTTGGTTGTTAAATGCAAAGTATTTCTCACTGATATTTAAGGTGAAACAGGTTGTGAATCCTTTAAACCGTACTAACATATCGATATGATAAATATTTAAGGTGACACTGTTTATATATCCCATGGACTTCGCTAACATAAAAGCATGACAGATATGCAGCCTGTCAAATAAAAGGAACATAAGCTCAATGCCACTGTCAAGGCACACAAACACAACCTTAAATAAACATGAGTTTTTCTCTTTCAATGTCCAAAGCCATTTTCCAATACACAGTATAGCAGTCCCACACTCTCTTGAGCATTTCACTGCCTTAGAGATGGAACACACTGAGAAAAATGCCTGCTAACCAAGGTGCGATTAGTGGCTTTCATTAATTATTCTATTATTTCTGTTCTATTTTTTTGTCTGACTCAAACAATATTGTAAATATCCCCAGGTACAGTTTGTGTACGGAGGGACTCACACCAATAGTTCACATCTTTTACAACAATGTGTTTGTCAGTCTCACCGATTAACATACCAGTAACGTTGGAAGTCACAGAGAGCTGCTAATCACCCCACCTCAGTGTTTTTGGTTTATTTGCTTGAGACTCAATTAAACTCTTGCCTGCTCTTATCACTGTGTGTTTAACAGTCAAATAAATGAGTGTAAAGTGGATAGTGGCAAACAAGGATTGCGGGGTGTGTGCGTGTATATATGAGGTATATATGTGTGTGTATGTGGGAAGTGGGGGGGGGGTTGACAAAGCCCTGTTGGCTCTGCTGTCATTCCAGGAGCCTCTGAATTTCATGAGCAAAAAAGCTTGCCCTTACAAACTAACCCCTGCTCTATCTTCTCCTTTGACCATGCTGATTATGCACAATCAATAACGGTTTGTATTTTTGTCTTCTCTCTTGTCTCTTCTGGGGCATCTAGGATGCTGCAGGCAAGGTGCTGGACCGCTGGACCATCATGTCCCGAGAAGAGGAGATCATCACCCTGCAGCAGTTCCTGCGCTTTGGTGAGACCAAGTCCATTGTGGAGCTGATGGCCATTCAGGAGAAGGAAGGTCAGGCAGTTACAGTTCCCTCCTCCAAGACAGACTCCGGGATTAGGACATTCATTGAGAGCAACAACAGGACCCGCAGCCCGGGGCTCCTGACACATCTGGAAAACAGTAGCCCATCCAGCATTCACCATTTTGAGAATATCCCCAACAGTTTAGCCTTCCTCCTGCCCTTCCAGTACATCAACCCTGTCTCTGCCCCCATGCTTGGCTTGCCTCCCAATGGCCTGCCTATGGAGCAGCCTGCTCTCCGGCTCCGGGAGCCCAGCCTGCCAAACCAAGGTGAACAGGTTGAGACCAGTGAGTCAGAGGTGTCCCTGTCACCCTTCCGTACAGGCCAGAGCCCTAGCCGTGGAGCCCTGGTAGCCATGAACAACAACATTGAACCCAAGACAGAGCCCAACAACAGGGCATCACCCATCTCACCAACCCCTTCCACCCAGCAGGCTCAACAACAGCAGCAACAGCAGACACAGCTCCAGCAGCAACAGCAGCAGGGCCAACAGCAATCCCAAAATCAACCTCAGCAGCCCAACAGCTTGAGCGACCACCAGGTCCAACACCACTTTGTAAAGGATGAGCACTCTAAAACCATCACTCATGCTTCCTTTTCCTCCAAGATGCATCGCATGCGCCGTATGGGTGCCACCTCACGCAAGGGTCGTGTGTGTTGCAATTCTTGTGGCAAAACCTTTTATGACAAAGGCACACTTAAGATACATTATAATGCTGTACACTTGAAGATCAAACACCGTTGCACCATTGAGGGATGCAATATGGTCTTCAGCTCACTACGCAGCCGTAACCGCCACAGTGCCAATCCTAATCCGCGGTTGCACATGCCCATGCTGCGCAATAACCGTGACAAGGACCTCATCCGTGCCAACTCAACCCCTGGTACACCTGTCATCTCAAGCACCAAGAATGGTGGCTTCACACTCACCAGCCCTGGAAGGCCACCACTCGGCTTCACTACTCCACCGGTGGACCCTATGCTTCAGTCACCCCTGCAAAGCCCACTAGTGTTCCCCACCCTGAAGTCTGTGCAGCCAGTCCAGCCAGTGCCCCCATTCTACCGCACACTACTGTCCCCTGCGGACCTCGTCAGTCCTCCAGTGTCACTGCCTACCAGCCCCATTTTGCCCACTACCACCAACAGTACCACCTTGATGGACCAACAACAGCAGCTCCTGGCTGCTGCAGCTGCGGCTTCACACAATAATGTTCATGTGTCAGAGGCAGGACCCATGACCCACCGCTTACATACAAATAGTGCCAATCACGACCTCAGTACTGGCAGCATAGACCCCACACCCAAAAAGAAACCTCGTAAATCTAGCATGCCAGTGAAAATTGAGAAGGAAGTTATTGATGTTGCGGATGAATATGATGACAAAGACGACGATGATGATGATAACCTCCACCATAATCACCACCATCACCAATCTCTTCTTCACAACAGCATCAAAATGAATGGCAACTGTAACAGCAACAACAACAGTGGCAACGGTACTGGGAACCACAGTGGTGGTAGTGGACAGCAATCTCCTTCCCAGGATGAGATGAGTCCTGGCCTAGCTCTGAGAGGCATGATGAGACAGAGTGAAGATGAATGCCGGGAAGGGACTGGTAGTGACAGCAGGGGTGGGAATGATCTTCAAGGCTCTGGTGAGCTACGTTGTATGGACAGCTTCACCTCTGAGGACCAGGATCATGAGAGAGACTTTGAGAATGAGTCTGAAACCTCTGATTCCAAGATGTTCTACCGCGATGAGCTGATAGATGTGGAGGAACAGCAAAAACACATCAGAGGCGGACGGGGTCTGGACAAGGAGCAGGATGATGAGGGTGGTGAGGAAGCCCATTTGAGAAAGGAAATGGAAGGCAAGGGTCATTCCTCACCCTCCCCTCATCAACCCCCTATCAAGATCAAAGAGGAACTCAACGATCCGACTTACGACATGTTCTGCATGGGCCAGTATGGGCTCTATAATGGAGGCATGGCCGCGGCTGCTGCCGCTGCTGCAAGTATGGCTGCTTTGCATGAGAGCTTCATCTCTTCAATGGGCTATGGTGCCAGCCCACCCAAATTCCCTTCTTCTCAATCACCGGAGGGAGACCCATGCTCAAGTCCTGACCCCAAGATCTGCTATGTGTGTAAGAAGAGCTTCAAGAGCTCCTATAGCATGAAACTGCACTACAAGAATGTGCACCTCAAAGAGATGCATGTGTGCACTGTGGCTGGCTGCAACGCTGCCTTCCCTTCCCGGAGGAGCCGAGACAGGTTAGTGCTAGAACTTGATAATGCAACCATTTGATTTCATTGTAATTGCTACAATTGCAGGTAGGTTCAATGGAACGGTTAAATTCAAACTTAATCATATCTCTTATAATCTAAATTAGCCTTACGTAACAATATATAGGCCGACTAATTTTTGTAAGGATAAAGCAAAGCAGTTTTATAAAAACCATGTTAAAACATAGTTTAATAGATATTAGCTTTTTTGAGAGTTATGCCTTTTCATTTCATGTTAATAAAAGAATATTCAGTTGTAGTATTTAATTACTGAATGGCATTTACCTGGATAGGCTATCACTTAGCATCTGTTAGTTAATTCAACATTAATTGATTCAGGGACATCTGCTCCTTGTCAAGTCAAAGTTCAGAAGAGCAGGGTGTCAGGATGAGAAACACATACACACACATTCAAACGAGCACTAGACTGTATCCATCAACCCTGCAGCTGCAGTGTGTTGTTTACCTGCCCTCAGTACCTCACCTTGTCACAGGGAGGTGAAGGCGCATATATTAACATAGACAGCGGTTTGTCAAACCACTGCATTTATTAGCGCATTAGGAGGTGAGGTTAGCCATACTCACCTGGGCTTGTTAGCACATATCAATCCCACACAGTCAGTCCACAGAATATATACTGGAGCAGCAGTGACAGCAGGTTGATGCCAGAACACATACTGGAGGTACATAACATCACTCATGCTCTGGGCTAGCACAGGCTGGGATTACAAACAACTGTTTTTTGCATCAAGAGACTATCACTGGTACTTCCAAGTGTTACATTTGCCTGTATTCAGTCGTGCTTAATGGGCAGAAGTTCTCTACCACAATCCTTTACATATAGCTTGTAATAATACACATTAGAATTTTTGTTGGGAGAAAATTAAATACATATCAAAATAAGTGACACAGGCAATTTATATTCCCTTGTCAATCATGTAAACTTGTCCAAGTTATGTAGTCACTCAATAAGGTCGGGACATGAGAAAATTGCCCAACACACAGTGTAAAATTCCTTCTGCCCCTCTGAAATACATAGCACTTCGAGTGTAACAAATACGATGATCATGGTTTCTGTCTCTTTAATAGGACTCAGCTGCATGTCATAATAGCTTTACTCGTCCTTTTCCTTAAGGAGAAAAAAGAGATTTTAAAAAACATACGTGTATATGTATCTTATATCATCTGTGACAAGTGTCACTTTCATTTAATGGAGGGGCAAGTCGCAACGCACTGCAAGCTTCCAATTGGCATACAGATCTTCCCAGAGGGAGCTATATATTTCTCCTCCGAGTTTCGTCTATCCCTCACACTGGCTCTGCCTCTACTCATCTCCTCCTCCACCACCAAAAGTCACTGCTCTTTTCCCACCTTTTATCACATTTGTTGTTTCAGTGACATCTGTTCCTACCACTGCTTGTTCATTAGCAGCATGTAAATAGAGCAGGTGATTCTGTGACTCTATTTGAATGGATGTGGGAGGGGAGCAGAACAGGAGACAAGTTAGTGTGAGTGAAAGTGCAACCCTGCTGCTCACCTGACACAGCTGTGCCGACAGCGGCGAGATGACAGGAACTGTTATAATAGCATGCACTGCCTCAGTGTGGTGTACTGACACCAGTGACTTTGTTACCTCCCTTCTTTTGACAAGGTTTAAGGAATAGAGAATGCCTTAGGCATGACCAGCCTGCTGTGTTACATGTGCATGCACATGTATGCACACTGACTAGAGCACACACACACACACACACACGGCTACAAACACACAGGGATCTGTACAAATTCAGATAACAGAGAGAACTATTTGTATACACCTTATCTCTTTGTAATTAGTCTCCCACTGCTGCAAAACAGTTGTTGGATATAAACAATTAACTGCCTTATCTTAACTTTTAAATAGCAAGAAGAGAGCTCCACTGTACATTAATTGGGGAATTTAACACAATAAAAGCTTGCAGTGGTGGATAGGAATTGCACCCAAGAATAGAATAAAGAAAGTGCCATTAGTAATCAGCAGATATTGCTCAGATTTTTATTGTTGCTAAGGTGGATACAGAGAATTTAATTTCTACCATTGCCCTGCTTTTTTGTCAGTTACGTTATTTAGTAACCTCAAACTGGAATCTGCTGTCATGACCCCATGATGGCTCATGGAAAACTAAATGAGGCGACAACAGTGAGAAGAGAAAAAAAAGCATCAGAATAGAAAGAGGGGGAAGGATGGTATGGGGACACTACATTTTCACAAATATGCAGCCAGATGTTTGGTATCAAAGCCAGGGGTGAGCAGAGGGCTTTAGAAAGGCGCAGAGGGTTTAAAGATTACACTGTATTGCATAGAGAAAAAGTAACACCTCAACATGAACTCTTCCTATGCTGACTGTCTTCCTGTGTCAGCTGGAATGTGTGTGAGTGTGTGTGACAGTTCGACTCCATGATGAGAAAAACACCAGCATATAAATGCCATTCAAACACATAACGTGGCAGAACATATGGGAGATGGAGATAACTTTGTAGCAAGGAGGGACAATTGCTGCTGTGAACATAATGCGTCTTTGATACAGTATAGCTCTGGGTGGGTGAGACCTAAGCTACACTATTGTTTCCATACTTTTTTCTGGGGGGAATAAATTCCTGATAGCATATGGGACATATTACTCAGCCGCTGGTTCGAACAGGGAACAAAACAACAGAAAAAAGGGCACAGCACAGCTCGTGGAATCCTGGGGCTTTGAGACGAGTCAATACATGAGCTGGGCTCTCATCAAATCTGTCCCTGGATACTCCTCTAATGACATAATGTATGTTTGAGTGTAATGGTAGCAATAAAATGGGAATATAATTTAGTTGTTTTCATGAGAGCATTTGCTCTGATAGGATTAAGAAACTGCATGTACGAAGATATTTGCACAAAACAATGTTAAGATGTTTATTACAAGTAAATTAGAATCTATTCTTACTTCAAATGAGATTTTTGATGGGAGTAACAATTAATAATGGTTCACCTCAGACATAAAGGGTTGGGGTTAGAAACCATCACTTAATACTTAATACAAAATTATTCTCTTTAAAAAATAAAAAACAGAACTTCATTGAATTTTAATAAGAGGAAGGTAAACCAGTGGTTGTTTGATGTTGTTTTTACAGCTGAATAATATATGCTAAAGTAGCATTTTAATACCCAGCCATGCCTGGCTTCCTTCTCTCAATACCTCCCAAACAGCTGTTGACATCCATCAATAGGGAAGTCCAAGTACCTCTGCATATCTGATTAGTCCATTGACTGAGTGAAAAGCCAAAGGCACGTAAACACACCATCAGACACCAGCATCAAAAGCTCCCGTATCAAAGTGAAGAAGAAAACGGAGGAGAGGTCATTTGATCTACCGAGAAAAACAACTAAGAGCCAATGACATTGTCAGAGCAGGACACACTGTAAACGTTACGGGAAAAGTAACACAAGTGTTTGTTCAGTTTGGATCCCTGCCTTGTTTATGAGACTGTATGATTTTGCACACACGCACACACACACTTACAAGAATTAGTGCACATAAATACTGTACATGCACAGACACTCAGGAATACAGGAAGGGATAATTTAATGTGCCCTTGAGCAAGCATGTAATGTGTGTGTGTTTTTGAGTGTAAAACAGAGAACAGCATAGGAGTGTGTGTATGTGTGGTTTTACAGTGGGGTGTTTTCTCCCAGCCTCCCAGCCGCCTGCTGCACGGAGGTAAATGATTGCATATTTATTGTGGGGAGCGAGCAGCGTCGGCAGAAGTGTTGAAGAAGCTGCATGATTAACTGCTGGAAAGACGCTCGTACCAGTAATCATCACCGTTATTGGCCTCGTTAATCATATTTTTTAAACCGCTGACAGATCTTACCTTAGCCGTCTCATTTTTTATCAGACTTCCCCGCTTCTCTTCTTTTAACCTTCACTCCAAACATTTTAGCCTGCTCCCGTGTCGCTGCAGCAAGTAGGTGTCCTCCCTCTACCACATTCCCATGGTGCAGCGGCGCGGAGCCCGCGGTCCCTGCACGGGCCACTGCAAACGGAGAGAGTGAAGGTTAATTATGTTGGAGGATCTCTTTCCTCCCCTCTCCTTCCTCTCTCTGTCTTTCCCTCGGTCCCCTCACGGCATGTGGGCCCGGCTCCGCTGCTTCACAATCAGCTCTCTGTTTGTCTCTTATAAACAAAGGGCACGCGGCTCATAGAGAGAATATGTTAGCAAAAGCCACTCAGCCCGGTTCAAAAATATATGCTGATTAAAATACGGAAACTTCAAGTATTACATCCCATTAATTTATCACTGACAGTTTCCTTGTGATGAATTTTGCAGAGAATAAGAAGAAATATTTTATTCTTAGATAAATGACATAAAGATAGCCACTCAAGCACAGTATCCTCAATAAAATTCTAGTTGTAAAACTGCACAAAAAAAAGTTTATGACGTGATATCAAAATTTATTCGAGCATCCTCAAATCTTTGTTCGTAGCCTATGCTGCTGAACGGACTGTAAACAATGCAAAGGAGATGTAATAGTGACAAAGAGTGATAAATGCTACTAACACTCTTGTCCTCCCACTTACACCTAAAACCTCATAACACACACCAAATGACAGGAAAGACAAAGAACCACCCGTGTCAGTTTAATACCACTCAGTCTTCCATCTCATTTACACATTATGAGTCATTTAGACAACACACACGCACACACGCACACTGACACAAAAACAAGGGCAAGGGCCATCAGATGAACCTAAAGATGATTAACGCCGGTTGGGACAGGCACACACTCTCGCTCTGCCTCCTCTGCACAGTCAAAAATGGGCTCTCTGGAGGCCTCCCCCATCTTTTGGGCAAAAGATGAGACTGTCAAATTGGTTTGCCAGCCACATTACTGGCCAACAGGGAGGTAGAGATGGAGGAAGGGGAGGAGGGGGCACGCTAAGGAGTTGGGTTTGGGGGAGGAAAAGATGGAGCGTACTGAAGTGGAGTGATGGAGGTGGAGGGATGGAGGGGAGTGGGAAATGGGGCAGAAAGTCTAAATTTGATAAATGAAGGGATAAGTGCATTATGCCCACTGTGTGTGTATGTGTCTGTGTGTGCGTGTGTGTGTGTGGATCCAGCTGACTTATTTTGATTATTTGGGGCACGGAGGCATTGCCAACACAGGAGTTAAATAATAATGTTTACGTAAATAATCATAAACTGGGCTCTTTTTCCTTCTCTTTTCCCAATGGTTAGAAATGACAGTTTATAAAGTGACTTTTTCTTCCCTTGATTTTATTTTCATATCTGTAACATAGATTAAAAAAAACAGTAGTAGTAATTGTGAATATTTTTCATTAGATACTGTTGTTGTTGTTGTTGTAATATTATAATGACTAATGTGGTGTGCATTTTGAGTATTTAAAATGGCTACTGTAGCTATAGCGCAGACTACTTACTGCATGATATTTAGCATGTTTGACTTTAATATCTGAGGTAGCCATGGTTAATTTAGAGCTTATTAGCAGTGAGAAGGTGTTGTTATAGAGATGGAGACATGTTGCAAAGGACCTGCCTACCTGAGCATCATCAACAGCATCCTGAACTTCAGGCTTAATTGAGCACATGTGGCCCCCTTTTCACATCAAAGCCGTCGTTTGGCATCCCCGCAGAAATTGTGCCCATTCCCTCAGATATTGATCATCGATTAAGGCATATTTCAGACTGTCTTACAACATTCTGGCCTCTCACAGCCACGCGTGCACACATGTATTTGACTAGGGAGGGATGCAGCGCCACAGACGTTGAATCATGACTCCCATATTTTAGCCATAAGCTTACACCATATGGGTGCAACTGTACTATCAAAGGATAAAAAAGAACAAAGGATTTATATAGTCCTTTTGATCGAAGTCCCACTATATGGAAGTAGTATATTTTCTGTTTTTCACACGCACACACAGACGCACACACACACACAGACACACACACACAGACAAAAGCACGCACACACACACACATTAACAAACACACACACACGCAGTGACAGCCACGGCCAATCGATTTGCCACGCTCTCTCTCCTCAATGCTGACGATGCTTGAGTGGACGGGCTCCTGGTTGCCTGGTTCACAGAAAAGGGTCCCTCAAATGAATGTATTTTTACCTCTTGCAGGACTATGTCGGATAGGGAAGTAAATAATTAAAGGAAAGGGACCCTTTTTGACTGCATCAACCCTGCCACTGCTGGTAAGCTCTACTATCCATTGTGACTCCATGTTTGCTAAGGATGACCGTTTTCTTTTCTTTTAATTTTAATTTACACACACGTGCCCTCCCTGCATGGAAACCCCTCACATTAAAGGCACTGAGTGTTTGCATATTATTCTTATTTGATGTTAAGTGCTGACCTGATATGAGAGGAATGGGCCACGTGTATGTCGTATCTGACATCGGCCATTAGTTGCCTAAGTTTCCTTTCTGTGTTATGCAGTTTTGTTGTGACATGTGTGCAGTGGGTCCCCTTGTTTTCCGACTTGGCAACTGTGAAATTGGAGCGAATAAAAGCATTGAATTAGGTTTTCCAAGCCCATTTCACCTTGCATCCTTTAGCATGGCTTTGTGTGCTAACTGAAATCCTCACTAATCGTCTCCTGGCTTAAGCATGGCACTTGTTACTTAGTTTCTGTCATCAGCTGTAGCACACTGTGTGATACAGTTTGCCTTGTGTTTGGGAAAAAATGCCCATCTTAATTAAATCCAGGGCTACATAAAGACATGTTCATTGAGGTGCTCGATTAAGCCACCTCCAATAGGGAACGAATGCGATAATGCTGTCAGGGCCTAGTGCTAATATGCTATCCAGTTCCCCTCGATTATCACATTACCACAGCTCGAATCAATTGATAAACTCCCATTCAATATGGTGGAGTATTTAATTGAGTCAGAGTCTATTGGATTTGAGGGCTGTGCAGTGCAGACATGCTGACAGCGGTAAACACTAGCAGGATGCTCTCTCTCTCTCTCTCTCTGTCTCTCTCTCTCTTTCTCTGTGCGATTTTAGAGCACTTTTCTGAGGAGCTGCAGGGTGAATTTCTGCCTCTGTGTGACTGTCTGTAGTGGTTCTTTGATATTGAATATATTTGTAGCCTGGTTTAACACGAGTAAGAAACCTTGATAACATGAAAAATACATTATTCCAAGTATTTCAACCATGTGGCTACTTTGTGTTTGAGAGGTAATCTATATTCTTCGTATTCTTCGGCAGCACTGATTTACAACTCTGATTGTCTCCCCACATTAGGCACAGCTCCAACATCAACCTGCACCGCAAACTGCTGACCAAAGAGCTGGACGACATTGTCCTGGACCCCCAACTCACGCCACTGCCCAAGGACCTGCGAGCCGAGATACTGGCCAAGATCTACGCCGGGCACCACATGGGCTTGGACCCTATGGCCGGGATGGGCATCGGAGGCGGCAGCCTCGGGCCCACTGGCCTGAACCACAGTGTCCGTTCCCCCATGAGCATCGAGTATCCCCACCACCCTCTCCACCAAAACCTTAAAAACCACCACACCAACGGCTTCTCCCGGGGCCAGCCCGACGACTACATGGTGCTGGACCTGAGCACCACATCCAGTGTTCAATCCAGCAGCAGCGTCCACTCCTCACATGAGTCAGATGAGGGCAGCGATGAGGGCATCCTATTGGATGACCTGGAGGAGGAGGGAGAAGAGGATGAGGAGGAGGGCAACAGTGAGGGGGAGGACTGCTCCCAGCGTGCCGAGGGGCGGGCTGAACGGGGGCATCGGGATGAGACTGGAGAACTGAGAGGAGAGGGACTCGGTGAGGGTTTGGAACCTTCCTCCTCGCCATTCCTCCTTTCGTCCACTGGGGGCAGTAACTGTGGCAGCAGCGGGATCCTCTGCAACATCTGCCACAAAATGTACAGCAACAAAGGGACCCTGCGTGTGCACTACAAGACTGTGCACCTGCGCGAGATGCACAAGTGCAAAATCCCCGGTTGCAACATGGTGTTCAGCTCTGTGCGCAGCCGTAACCGACACTCTCAGAATCCCAACCTCCATAAAAACATGCCCTTCTCTACAATAATAGACTAAATAATGACTTGCTACTCTACCCTGCTGTCAGTCTGCCCGCTCCTCCCTTCATTCCTCATCCTTATTCCTCCTCAAATTAGCTTTTAACCCCAGCCCAGGGCCATCAAATACAGACTAAATGCCTGTATGCCTCCTGCCCATCCTCTCTAAGTCATTGCAAGACATTTCTATGTCCCTCTATAAAATTCATTGACTCTAAATACAGTTTATTATCGTGACCTTTGACTTTTCCTTCTTTGGAAGAACAGGATGACGCTCTTGAGCATGGAGTTTGCTTTATAACAAAACTCCAGTTGGTTTTTTTTTTTCATAGGCCCCTCCATCTTTCCTTTCAAACGTCATCCCCACTTTGTTTTTATGTCCGTCTCCAAAGAATCTATTCAAACTCTTATTTGTGACTTTGCCTGCAGAAATGATAGTATTGAAGAAAAAAAATGAAAAAAAGAAAATCTTCTTGTTGTATTTGTGTAATGATAGCTTTTAAATGAACCCCTTACAAAAGCATGACAGCTTCATTTGTAAATAATGTCCCAAGAGGCTTTTGGTGTAAAAGAGTTGTGTTGATGGTTGTTTGCTTCTTTTTTCTCTCTCTTTATGGTTTTATGTTACAGTCCAGTACAATACTTCCAGCTATAGGCAAGACAGAGGTAGCATCTTACTAGCTTGACTCATTTATGTTAGCTTCAAAGACACGTTTTAAACCGAGTCCTAGGAAAAAAAGAATATCATGTGGCTTGTTTTATCTACTTGTTAGATATTCAGAGGTTGCCGGCATGCTTTTTTAGGCTCCTACACTGATATCATTCTCTGTATTTCTATTGATTTTCTTTTTTTTTTTTTTTGTCTGTTATGTTTATGAGCTTTAGTATACCAATTCAGTTTTTGCACTTTGCATCTATACAAGGGGATGTGTAATATTATTATAATGAGGACTTTTGCAATGGTAAGTTTAGGTGTTGTTTGGGGTCATTGATGGCTACAGTGCCAAGGGAAATGACAGTACCTTTAAAATACTTGTGCCAGTTTCTTTTTGCACGTGCTCAGTTACAAACAACAGAACACATGTTGCCCCC
>JBCAUF010000134.1:11277257-11292030 GCA_038406115.1 Haemulon aurolineatum
TGTGTGTGTGTGTGTGTGTGTCATATGTCTGTGTGTCAGTGTTGCAAGTGAGGTTGGGGGGGTCAGGCTCATTCTCAGTTGCATTAGCACAGGAGCAGGACTGGGACACATCAACATCTTAATCAATATGCGAGAGTCAATTACTGAGGAAGCGCGTGCTTAAGCAAGATCTGATTATTGGGTTCATGTTCAGTCCACCAAATGGACCGAATCAATGCGATGCGATATGTGCTATATACACCCCCCCGCACACACGTACACATCAACGCACGCACGCACGGTCACACACTCTCTCATCCCTCCTTCTTTCGCCTCCTGTCACCTCACCCCCGTGCTCCCTCTCCTCCCGCTGTCCCCCACCCTCTCACATTCCTCACGGACACTTGAGGAAAAAGGAAGGCAGGCTGATCAAAGTGACAAAGAGGAAGGATTTATGCTCTGGTGCGGCAACTAACAGGACTGCACTGAACTTGTCCAGACAGCACAAGTGTATTAAGATGAAAAGGCTGGAGGAGCTTCAAGCTCTCAACGAACCTTTAAATAAGTCATATTTGGGCATGATTTATGAAGATATAAGAGAGTAAAAAAAAAAACAAAAAAAAACAGTAACATCTTAGAGGATATCTGACTGTGCTCACTACACTCTACTAAACCAAAACACACTTTATAGTGACTCTGAGTTTCACCACTCAGACACAGGCTTTGATAAGCCCTGATTTTTTTTTTTTTTGCATTTTGAGACACGCTGCAAACTTAATCACACTTCTTTATGTATTGTTTCAACTGTGGATTTGAATCTGTCCGTCTCTGATGCTCGCTGCTGATTTTTTGGGGGAGTGCGGCGGGTTCTGTTGCTTTTCATCATGTCACTCCGGCGCCGTGTAATGATATCCAACGTTCTGCACCTCTTCTCCACCACCCCGGTTCAATAACGAGTGAAACACTGGTGCCGAGAACTGCCTTTCGCTGTAGTATTTTCAAGGGCTTTGTCTTTGTGTTTTAGATATCGGTGGGTGTGTGTTTTTTTTTTCCTCTTTTCAACATTTGGCTGTCATATTTGCTTTTATAGAGGATTCCGTTTGGTGTGCAGCTCCTGTCTATAGCCCGTCAACTTATCAACATGGATCACACAGCGGGTTTGCCGCGCTTCTTCACAGAGAAACCCCCGCCACACCTCGGGCCCCTCCTCGGCCCGGAACCCCACCTCACTGTCGGACCACTTTTTTTTATTTACCTGACTGAAAAATTACACCTGGAATACGGAGGACACAACAAAGGAGAGAGGGAGGAAAAAGAGGGCGATGAGAAGCCGGGTGGTAGGGAGAGGACCAACAAGGCAAGAAATCAATAGCCCACAGATTTTTAACTAAGGGTTTTTTTTCCTCTCACTCTCTGTCTTTTTTTATCTCGTAAGCTGCCAAACATCACCAGTGAAACTTGCACGAGGCAGTCGTTGCCAGAGGGTGAATCATAGCAATATTGATTTGATTATGTAAAAGCTCGGTGGAACCTCAAGCCAGATGCAGAAATAACTCCTCACCTAGGTCCTGCGGGAGAGTACACACACTGGTTTGGAGGAGAAAGAGAGAGACTGAGAAAAAGACAGAGAAGAGAGAATGAGAAAAGAAAAAAAAATATTGTTGAGGATAAAAGCATAATTACTTCCCTCACAGCTAAAATACATTTTTCTTATTTTCCGAACAGCTCTTCCTTTCGTGGCCCCCTGCCTCCCTATCTCCAGCCTTGCTGGATGATAATTAACACTGCACTACTGTACTGAATTAGGAGCTGACAGTTATGAACTCTGCAGAAGAATAGGCAGCTACCTAGAAGCGTGCTACCCTACTTGATCGGATCTGTGTGTGAGTGTGCGCGCGTGTGTGTTACCAGACAGCACCGCGGCAGATAGAAAAGAAGGCGAAAGAAAGGCAGAGCGTGCCTGGATTCTGATCTATGGCACCCTCTTCTGGACCCACTATCTCTGACTGTCCTCTCCACAGAGAGCACAACAAAAACCTGATGATTTGCATTGTTTTTCTTCTTCACCAGAAAAAAGACTCTTCGTGCAGGAACTATATGTTAAGTATATTTCTCCTTTTTTCTTTTGTCATTTTTTTTATAAGATAAGCTCTAATATTCTGTAAAATGCTCTGCCTTAAGCACCCATGTGATCTTATATAATGTACAGCGCTATCATTCAGTATAACATGAATTTTGCAGTGACAGTGTGTTTGCATTTAAAGTAAAAGGTGGGGAAATAATTCCTAGATGTGCAACTTGCAGCAATCATCTTCTAAAATTACGAATAGAGTTGTAAAGGGCTACGAAAGATTAACAAACTCTCATATAGGATTTGGCGACTAATCATTTTGCTGGCATACTCAAAGCCAGGTTAGACTAAAAGTGCTCCTGGGTAGGCACTAATTGGGCCACTTTTTTTTTTTTTTTCAACAGAGCATTATGGGAGCCACTGATCCAGGGGTCTGTCTTTAACTGCCCTAAATTATGATTCCACATCACTGAATCTCCACCCCATCGAATGACTGGAACATTGTGGTCAGCTCTCATAATTGGCCTGGGCTGGTATCTCATGTAAAATACTAATCAGATCACATGAGTGGTGGGAGTGTCTTCAAAGGGAGATGGGGTTTCACAGAATCTATTTGAGCGTGTGATTAGGTAGGTATAAAATGGGCCAGAATAACAGATCTCATTAGACTGGACTGTATGCCTACTCTCGCGTATTTTTTTCTCCCCTTCCTGAGCATTTGGCTCGTCTGGACTTCCTGTGAATTTTAAAAGGCATCTGTGCTTGTTGGTACAGTAATGCAAAGCAGATAGGTCTGAAATGCTCTCGTACCCTTATTCTCCTCCTGTGCTCTCTGCAGGGCTCGCACAGCACAAGATGAAAAAACGAGGCACGAGCACAAAAGATGTGCTGTTGCTTCCACTGTTAAAGAACAATAGCTGTCCTCCCTCTGATTAAATTTGTATTTAAACAAAATATGATGAAAAGATTATTTAGGACTTTTTGCCTGGATTTCATTTCAATGAATCCATGAAATTATATGTTCTACACGGTTCTTTTACACATTTTTCCTCTTGAATAAAGGCCCCAATTTAGAATAACAAGTGTAAAGACGTCAACTGACCAAAAAATAAGATATTTTGTAAAAGCAAAGGAGGATAATTTTGTTATAGGTTTGGCTTATTTTTCTTTGCAATTACTGTAAACAGAAACGTTTCACACAAAAGCCTGATTTTTTAAAGATTTTTGCCGGGCCTCTTTATTCTAAAAATATAGTCCAACATGCTATTTAGTTTTAAAAGAAAATTGGAAAAGCAACCAGTAATTTAAACTGAGTTTGTCACCAATTGAATTTCTCCCTCATTCAGGATGATTAGGTATTAATATGATTTAGTGTGAAGGAATGCATGGTTTCATACCTAACTGGCATTGACTACTTTAAGAGTAAACATCAATTCCAGATGCACATAATCATATTACCGGGCTAATCAGCATTGATTTTTTTTTTTTTTTTAAACTCGGATCGAGACAATAGAAAAGGTTGCATGCAAATAAAATAAAAAGCATTTGAACCATGAGAGGCAGCGTGCACAGGAAATCTGAAGGACAGATTGCACTTGAGGTTTGAAGTTTGGACATAAAAATGTGTTTCTTTATTCCACCTGATATTAATAATACCCTCCTCCTTGCTTACCTGCCTAAAATCTATTTATCTATCAATTACTGTATGCAGGTCATTTTAGTTGGAGAGGAATCCTCCTGTAGCAGAGACTCTTTGCTACTGCTGGATAATAACACTGGAGCTCTTAATTAAGGTCTGTTTCAGTGAGAAGCCCTCACTCCTGTAAGCCCCCTCTTCAGAATAAGGATAATTCCCATTCATTTGGAGGATCTCTTAATGATCACTCCCACACTGGACTCAACCTCCAAATAATACCATGCCTCAATCAGCATATTCCACAATCAATTCTGAATGGATTTCCTTTGCTGCTGATTACTTTAATAACTTCAACATATCTATTAGCAAATGTGCATGTGAATCTTTGCGATGATTATCATTTAGCTATGAAAGGGGAGGGGTATAATTTAATTAGGGTCCAATATTGCTTTGCTCAATTATAGTCCAGCAATGCACGTTCCTTTTTATTATCTAAATTGTTGTTTCAATACAGTCAGATATTGTGGGGGTGAAAAAAAACATGGGAGTAAAATCACTTAGATTATAATGTCAGATGAAGTTGTTTTTGCTGCTTTGCCCACAAAGGGAAGACCACTATAATGTGCTATGTGAACCAATCTCTAATTACATCAGTGGTGCTCCCAAGATTTGAGCTCGGCGAGGGCTCGCACACTCCAGTGGGTACAAACTCTTCTAATGAGTTCCGAGCACAGGATACAGACATATTTTACAAGGAACTGAAACCTTGGAGGGAGGAATTTCTTGGATATAATCCCAACCATCTTAGATCCGTTTCAAGCTCTGAATACCTGTGTGACATATCAACTGGAAAAAGGTTCTCAGTGTTCAGGCTCACTGTTTTCTGAAAGAAGAGTTAATAATTCAGAGGTGGCTGTTGGAGTATTTCTGGTATAAATGTGTACGGCAAAACCTTGCACAACATCAAACTAACAGACCAATTTAAGAAATAAGAAATCAATGCTTATTTAGTAATACTGAATTTGACCATTTTATCGGTGGTGTGATAGCTTTACAGAATTTGCATACATGGACAACAGCAAAATGTCATACAGGTTTCAGATAGATGAAGGCCTTTAAGCCTTCAACAATAAGAAAAGAAACGTGACTTGAAAATGATGATTACTTAAAAGTAATCATCATTACTACATCAAAGTCATTTTCCGTTTAGCAAACACATGCAGTATCTTTACGGCATGATGCGACACCAGCTTGAAAGAATGAGCAATCATAGGACTTAATCCTTTCCTGCTTCATTGATCTTTTATGTCATTGTTACAGTCTGAATATTTAGAAAGACTGAAAAACTGTTTATTGAGTCTAAAATATGATCTAGCAACGCAACACTCTTCCATTACTGTCGTTTGAAGAAACATGCCAAATAACCAGTAAAGGACAGTTACTCGGGACTTCACTCAGCGTTCATGCATCAAGCCCACCACATACAAACACAGTAGCTACATTTGTCATCCCTGCTGACAGAAGCAAGTGGAGAGTGTCATAAAATGAGCATTTGTCATGGCACATGCTGATTTGTCAGGAGACCATCATTCAGAGTTCATAATGCTCTCCCTCTCTCTGCCTATCCAGCAACATTAATGTTGTTTAAATGCCCAATGGAGCTGCACTACACCAGATAGCATCCATCTCCACCAATCAGTCAATCAGTACCTGGGAGAGCCCCCAGAGAGCCTCTGGATTAGGCCAGTTAGGGTGCTCTCTGGTCTAGTTAGTGGATTAAGCCTTTTTCTCAAAAGGCTCAATAGAGCAAGCCACACAAGAAAGGTAGCATAGCTGAAAAGTAGTATTTCCTCTGAAACGCATTTGTGGCTTGTGGTCTCAAATGTGTTCTTAATTCCTAGGACAGATGTAATTGTTGTACTGTTGGCTGAATGCGGTCTGGTCCTGTGTGGAGCGAGTCTGTGTTTTGTTACACTTCATCACAGAAAAGCTGGGAGAAATAAGTTGTATTTAAAATGTAGCACGGCTGCTCTGGGATGTAATCGCATTACGGCAACGTGTGGAATTCCAATTGTTCTCCATAAATCATACAAATAAACCATAGAAAACACAAATATTCTGGTCTGACCCTTCAACCTGAGCTGTTATCATTTTTGATCTAGAGATCTCTATCATATCAACTTACAATTGAGCCTGTGTGCTGCACTTAACAGTGGAATAAACAATGTCTCATGTCTCGCTCCAAAGGAAAAAAAGACACTGAAAGAAAGACTTGGCTTTCTTTTAAGGGTCGGCAAATGAACAGATTCGGACAGTCTGTCCCTCGCTGTAATTAGTCCTAATTATGAATATAACATTTTGATGAACCTTAGTGTCTTCTCCTCCTCTTGCCATGAGCTTTGTGGAGAATCCCAGGTGCAGAGGGTTTAAGATAGGACACATCGTTCTGTTGGGGGAACTCATGGGGTCATTGAAGGTACACAGGCTTTTTTTCCCTCCCGACGCATACAAGTATTCAGAAATTAAAAAACACTGCAAGGAAAAACAAGCAAACGCTGCAATTAAAGGCCAATCCTCCTCATATAAAGCAAAATAAAAGCACTGTACAAATGGCAATAAACTGCGGATAATGACCTCAGGATGCCAAAGTAATATTTTTTCCCCCCTTTTTAATTGTAGTTGTATTCGCCCTCACCGTTTCATGTTATGGGGTCGGGCTTTTTAAACTTTTCACAGCTGTGTGGAAGGGAAGGGGACAGCATCCTGAGGCGCTTTCAGGCCCTGGTGAGGGGAGTCGCTGTGCCAGCTCCCAAGACTTGGATTCATTAGCCGCTTTAGCAGTGCAAACATTACCTTAAATGGTGAGGCCATGTGCTGGCAAGGACCCACTCTCGCCTTGTTTCAATTACATGGAATCAAACATTGCAGGTATGCTAGGCACAGGGTCTTTATTGAAAGAGGGAAAGGGAGGGAGAAAGTGGTTTACAAAGCCCTTGCCCTCCCTTGCCTGTGAAAGCCGGCCTTGTTTTATTTGAAAACTATTGTAAAACAAAAGAAAGTGGTAGTTTGGCAGACAGTTGTGTTTTCAGTAACAATGTGATTTCTTTTCTTTTATCTTTAACAAAGCTGTGCTAACTATTATATGCAGAATTTTATAGTGAGGTTCCTTTGATTTTATGTGACTTGTCAGCCTTGTTAAAACGTCTGAAAAGATTAGAGCTGGATTATATGTGTCACTCCCCGCATGTATGTGTTTCATTATAAACCTTGGACTGATCCTCAATATGCAGAGCAGCATTCCGGCTGTTTGCATTATTCTCGGGACTCCTGGAGTGCCCACAGCTGGTGCCAAAATAAGGCCTTGTACCTCATTGCCCCTACTCCACTAAACAGCTCTAATGCGCTCACACATCTACTAGGAGTCTTTACAGGTAATGAGGTCACTGCATTGGAAAGGGATCATGAACACATTTCTATAATGTGACCCAACTGGAGGGAATTAAATGGTATGGCGAGTCGGCACACTGAAAAACAAGAAAATCCGCACTCACGTAGAGGGTAAGGTGCAAAGCGAGAGGAGTTCAGAAAATATAAAAATGGCAGCCAGGTTTATGATAAGGTGCTGATACCGCTACAGAACATACGGCTAAGAATGTCATGCGTTTGCATGCACAACAAAGCACCCTGTTAGTCTGCAATGAGCAGAGGTAACTCATAAGATGCCCCATGTAGCAAGATGAAATATAAAAGGTAATGTGTTCTCTATTGATTCTTATATTAACTTGGACTGTTGTAGGAATGAACTACTCCATGACCATGCCAAAGTCAAGCATACGCCTTACTGTGCAGGCATTACTCTCCATTTCCCTCTTGAGTAAAGCTTTATCACCTGGATTATGCAGACGTAAAGAAGACTTTATGAAACATTCATACACAGACGAGCATTTCTCTTCTCCAAATAGTACATAATGTACAGCAATGCTTTACTATCACTCTAATTCAAGAGCTAAAGGGAGGAGTGAAAAGTTTGAACTCTACAATGCAAACACATTAAAATCGGTGTGAGCTTCACTGTGGTTGTATAAAAGCTTTAACTTTTATCTCAATATGCTTGGGGAACCCTTTGTTTTTGGGTTAATGTGTGTAAAAAACAAATAACTTTTCAGGTAACTAGATGAGCCGTTAACCATCTATTACAGTAGTTCTATAAATAATGACTGATTGGTGGTCTTCCCTAGCCAAGACATTCAGCATTCCTCCATCTGATTAGGTAAGGCTGTCTTTTGTGGTCTTTGTGTCAGACTTTAAAAACTGTGGCTTTTCCAGATAAAATTGTCTTTGGTTTCTTCCAGCTATAGACAGAAAAATTGTGAAAAAGACAGACTAACAAAACATAAATTTGATTTTATGTGGAAGTCACAGCAGTGCTGTGAAGACTAGACAGGGTGAAGTAAAATCTGCCAGCAGTACTGACAAGTCACATTTGTGATTGCCTGCAATGCAGTCATTCTCTGTCCCACATTATATTCAAACGTGTTAATTTTATGTGAGCAAAGTATGGCTATGACACTGTTATAAAAGTTTATAGAGTGTCTTGTCAGCTCTTTAGCAACATCACTTATACCTCACCATGCCATCCAAAATCAATACAATATTTTTCTCCCAATAAATAATGTAGGGCTGAAAAAGGTCCAAATGCACGCATCGACAGTTGGCTGCAATTAGGGGGCGGCGGCAGCAGTAACTGATGACAGTCCCTCCCTCCCTCCGGCTCACACGGGATCAGCAGAAAATGAAGACGCGGAGACCACTTTGTCACCGGCTGAGGGTGGACCTGGAAATGACTCCTAATGGAAAAAGGGCTCCCTGAGCCGCCACTGCATCTGCTGCTCCAAGCACTTTCTCCGGGCCGATGGGCCAGCCCCAACCAGTTTCCAGCTCCCTTTATCTAAGCCTTTAATATGCTCTGGGCAGCCAGCAGCGACCGCAAGCTGAGGTCAGGAGGCATCGGTGGCTGAGTGTATGTGTGTCTAGTCTCTACGCATGTGTGTGATGTGAGAGTGGATGACGGCAGAAAATATTATTGATACCAGACTACCAGACTGGGGGAAAGGCTGAAAGTACACTGTTGTGATGTCAACACCAAACAACAGCAGTGAAAAAAGGAGGAGCAAGATAGCAGATCAATTAAAAAAGCAACAAGACTAAAAGGCTTGCAGTGCTACAGTCCCTGTGAGCCTGCAGTGCTCATTACACACCACAAAACAAAACAACTGTGTTTTTTATACTATGAGAGGAGCAACATAGAAATGTTGGTATGAGTAGCACTGCTGGGGTCCAATGGGTTTATCAACTTCTTGAGTTCTGTCTGTCAAGCTCAGCTCTGCATTCAGATTTCCAACAGTAATCATGCTAATGTCTGAATGCTATAATGCAAGTTAACGAGTGGGACTGTTCGATAACACAGCGGCTGTGTGTGTTTAATTCGGTCTAACAGAATGTTTAAGCTAGCCCACAAACTATCCTATTGTGGCTGTGTTATGTCTGGTTAGTCTTTATCCAGAGAGCCTCTCAATGGGACACAAGCTGATTGTTCATACAACGTTTAACTGGGAATAATATACACCACAGTTATGAAGCTGGAGTGTTACGGTTGGCATGCTGGTTGGCATTAAGCCGAGTTTGACACAAATTCAACCACTGCTGTTACATGTATGTTATAGGTATCCTGTCAAAAGGTTAGAGGAAATTACTTGTTGGTGGCGGGATCACTAAAATTACATCCTCTGTGGACCATGAATGTCTCACAATTTCCCATATTCACGACAATCCATTGGGACATTTTAATCCAAACCAATGAACCGACCAATGCACCAATCAACAGACCCTCAACATCCCTAGAGCATGGCTAAAAATGAAGGTACTGCTGGATAAAACTGCTCCTGCCACTTGGGATGCTGTGTATACTTTTTCAGTTTTCAAGACATTTTATCTTACTCCTGTGGCTCCCAAGCATATTACTCTCAAAGGACTTTTTTTAGCTCTTCAATTACTCCAGGAAATTCAGCGAGAGATAAAAGTAAGTACCAAAGCAGTCAAGAGATTACAAGTCCGTACTTGCAGCACTGTAGACGCCACATTCTGGGACTAACTTTCTAAACAGGCTGCTCTGAGGGGGTGACAGAGATGGTGGAATAGAGCCTCCCTTTGTGTCACTGTGCCCTGGCCTGCAGGTGTCTCCAAGTGATGGAGAGGGCTCTGGGAAACATTTATATCTCAAATCCACTTTATCGACCGTGCCCCTGTCAGAGCGGAGCTAGCGGTGGTAGGGGGGTTGGAGTAGAGCAAGTGGCTCTTAGCACACACGCTGACACCGAAGGAGCCTCCAGCACTCACTCTTCAGCTGTGAGTCTGGAACTCTTTATGGTGATTGTTTTATCAGCGTTCCTGTCCGTCCCCAGGGAGGCTGGGGCCCAAGGAGGATGACCCTCATTTTCTGAAAGCAAAGTGTTCAGTATTGATCAGTAGGAATGAGCAGCCCGTGACATGGGTTAATTTACTGGACCTGGGAAGGTTCATTGTTTCCTGTCATTCCTGAACTCATCGCACTGACCTTTACCGCCCTGTCCTGTGTGTGCGCACGTGTGTGTACACATGGACTACACACACACACACACACACACACACACACACACAGCTGCATGTGCATACTGCTCAAATGGCTCCACTGCTCACTGCCTAACCACAGAAAAAGAAAAAGTGAAACAGACGCATTGACAAACAGATGGAGAGATAGAAATGAAGAGCAACCACCCCTACAGCTGTGCAAAGGTAGCCTTGAATTCAAGTAAGTTATTGTTTTTATTAGAAACACTTACCACAATACCACAGTGAAAAAAATGAAACCAGCATCACTACAGATGGCATAACTCTACAGTACCTATGAGTAAACAGTCAATGAAAATCAATGAGGATGATGGTTGATGAACAGATAAGTCTCAAGTCACTATTTCAAATCACCATTGACCTAATGCACCTTTATTATGAAACATTTCCTTGGTTGCAAACATATTCCACAGATAATTCACTGAATATGTAATCTCCCATTCAAACTGAAAAGGACTCAATATCTGAACATCTTTAAAACAAGAGATAATCAATAGTCGTTTCATAGCCTGTGCTCAGAGTATTGAGGATGACAGAGGTCAAAGGTGAATGTCTGTGGGTGAAAAGGCCAGTTTAGTTACATCAAAGGTCAAAGCCTTAATGTGAGGCTCAATTGCAAAACTTATTAGGGGCATGGCCTAACAAACTACACAGCGGCGGTTATACCACTTTGGATAATGCAAACTAAACATAAACAATAGAACAAAGAGAGGAGCATTTTGATGAAGTCTGTCATTTTGTCACAAACAGGAAATTCCAAGTTTAGTTTTATGCAAATTTGCATTCTTGCCATATGACTTTTAAACTCTGAGTATTGCAAGTATAAAAGTAATATTACTTTGCCTTCTGAGTGTTAGTATGTGTAGAACTTTTTTTTAATTATTAGATGCTTAGTTTAAATTTATTTATGCCCAAGGGGAAAGAAATTACGTTTTGATTGCACACAGAGGATTCACAGTAGAGAAGACAGAGAAAATTAAAATGACGAAGAAATTGTAACAATTAATTCAGGATAATAATATATGCAAAGCAGCAAAAATACAAACAGCTTCAGCACAAAGGCAAAACTCAGGAGGAGTCTCTTGATTCAGAATTACCAGGCTCACATTTGCCATGTCTGGTTAACATGGTGGTTAGCTTTATTTATTTTGCCCATTTTATGCAGGATTCTCCCAGCTCAGGATGGAGATTGGGAGGTAATAAATCCGTGAGGTGTCATCTCGCTCCCCTCCCCTTTGCCTGGCATCTGCGAGTGCTACGCCACTTCTGATTAGTGCCGCCTTTCCCTCCCAGAAAGCTAGCAGACAGGAACAAACTGATTACTGCCCATCTTCAGGGGATTGGAGACACCTAACAGGAGGATTACATTAACATATTAACGGACGCCCCTCACCTGCAACCCTCCTAATATCAGTTCCATGCTCCTTTATTTTTTGGGGAGGGGGGTGTGGTGTATGTGGGGTGTATTTCATCTTCAGATGGAGAGCAAATAAATAAAGAAGGATAGTGATTCCCTCTCTCTCCCAGGATGCGCAATCTGTCATTGATGATAGGTGAAGAGGAGAGGGGCGCCTTTGAAGTTTTTCGACATAAAAGGCGCAAATAAACGCAAACACATCCTTTCAGCTACTCACATGAAATTAGGACCTGCTGAAGACGGGGGAAGGAAGCTGGCCTCCGCAGCCACACCTAATCACTCTGACGGCAGCAAAGACTTCAGTCTCTGCTCTACTGGGAACATCGGAATTAAGAATGAGAAAAAAAAAAAAAGTTGAAAAAAAAGAGTGCTTTAATCTGCCTCAGCTACTTTTCCACTGTTTTTAACAATGTTCTGTTGAAACAAAACAACAAACAACGAGCAGCAAAAGAGAAAAGTTTTGCCGCCCTCTGAAATAAATATGAGGAAACTTTGAGTTGGTTGACAGAAGTGTGGATGAAGTTGACTCTGGCTGTGATATCTTCACTCTTTGATATTTTCACTGTGGAAAAAATCATACCATGATGCTATGAATCAATTACAGGGGTGGACGGGATAGTCCCTCCTATGAACTACCTCGGAGTACAGAGTAACTGTGCAGACAGTGATAGTTATCAGAACTGTAAGTGTGAGGGGGCTCTTTTCACATTATTATTTGAAGCAGTGCTCCAGACAAAATGAGCTAACTGCCAAAGGAGATAAAGGGATTTAGAGATTCAAAAGAACAGAGATTTAAAAATTAATGGTGGAAAGGATTTGCCTTCATGTTTCTACAACTTGTAAGCGGAACATGACTTATAAAGAGTCAAGGAGACAAATTGCTTTTTAGAATAAAGTGATGGTGAAAGGGAAAAAACAAGCGGTGAATATTTAATGGGCACCACAGCCTCTTCACAAACAAATCAATATGGTGATAGTAAACATAAGGAGACTCATACTGTGGCATGTGGGCCGAGAAAGGCGGGAGGACAGGTGTCAGCGGGCCCAGCCACAGAGTTTAGGTTTATCTTGACATTTCTGAAGGTTAAAAGATTGTAACTGTCTATCTGTGTCAATCACTTTGCTCAAAGGTCACAGCTAGTCTATTTTTCATTAATTATACCCTCAGATGTCTTCAGAATGCACAGACACCTAACAATCCCAACTCCCTAAACAACGGCCGCTGAAAGGTTGTAAGAGTGGAATACATACATAAATTTATAATTCAACATTCACACTGAAGGCTTGGTCCCATCTTTCAGGCAATGATTTTTATTTGCTCTATGCAATTACAAATGACACCATTGCTACTCTTTCTACTATAAAACTGGAGTAATTAATAATGAATGCTTCCAATAATGCCTTAGTGATCAGAATCACAGCATCTGAACTTCTGATTTTGTTTTAGTGGTCAACGTGCCCCAAGCAGCATTTCATCATATTTTATTCTATTTTACATCAGCTGCGCAAATCTGTGGAACAAGGTGCTCAAAACGTTGGTAGCTGAATAACAGAAAATATTGTCTGTTTAGTGACTTCACTATTTTCTTGCATTGGACTCATACGCATTTGAAGATAACAGAAGATCTCTGAAAACTTAAAACATGATGATGGATCTATAATGATATCAACTGCCATCTACTAGGAGCCATTATCTCTAATGACTGCACTGCAGTGTTGCACAGAAGGTCTCTATAAAGAACTAGAAAACCATTTTATACCATCGGTTACACATCACGATGCTCTTTTCCCTCATAGCGTCCACATATTCCAGGAATTCAATTACAAGGGTGGTCTAATGACCAGAATGCCTTCCATAGCCTCCCAGGTAATCAAATGTAAACATCAATAAACTTTTATCAGATGCTCTGGAGCATGGGCATTATATAAAAGAAATGAGGACATGTTCTGAAGGCAAATAGAAATCTTTTTTTCCAAATTAAGTATTTGATAATCATATAGTTTTAGTGATGTGATATATTTTGTCTAATCCAATCATAGTGAATCTGCACCATCAGTATTCAGAACCCAAATGTCAGAGAAAGTATTGCCAAGAAATTTACACATATTGGTTGCACGTAAGGTTTCAATGAAAATACTTAAATACCCCATGGGAGTGCAGAGATAGCGACACACAACATCTGACTGCTAAAAAGAAACTGGATTCTGACTTCTGCAAACTGTGTTGGGACTATTTCCATTGGTCTGCAGTGTTCAGCGGAGGAGCTGGATTTCATTTGACATACACTGTACCTGGGAGGGACTGAGCCTGCAGGATTCTTTTAATTGCGTTAACCACCCCATGCAAAAGTGAGAGCACCAACAATCCAGGTCATCTTTGATGACAAAGCAGAACTGCTTAGGTTAGTATACAGTGGATACTGTATAAATAGTCTACAAACAGTAACAACAACAACAATGTAAAGGTCATACTTGTTCTATTTATGATCATGATCTTCCAACAAACAAAAACAGAGAGAAAAAAAATTATATTATTTAATTATTAGGAACAACCATATACTGCCCAACTAATATTTTGTGGAAGCACCATTTAGCAGGTCTCAGTGAACAAGTCCCTACAAACTTTGCAAATCTAGACGTTGGAATTTTATCCCACTCTTCTTTGCAATTGCAGATTGTGATGGGATCTCCTGTATATAGCTCTCTTCAGGTCATTCCACAGGTTTCCGATGGGATTTAGGTCTGGGTTCTGACTGGGCCATTCCAAGATTTTGATTTTCCTTTTCTGAAGCCATGCCATGCTGGACTTGGTTGTGTGCTTTGGGTTGTTGTCATGTTGGAATGTGAAATTCCTTTTCATCTGCAGCTTTCTGACAGAGGCTGAGCAGGTTTTGTGCCAAAATATCTTGATTATTTGGAACTACTTATTATCCCATCTATTTTGACAAGAGCCTCTGACCCAGCTGAGAAGCACCATGCTTAACAGTTGGTATGGTGCTCCTTG
>JBCAUF010000134.1:11308019-11324473 GCA_038406115.1 Haemulon aurolineatum
AAGTCTAACGTGCTAGACACATGGCAAGAAAAAGTGAAAAAAAGAGAAAGAAATACCATCCAAACCAGTTGATCAGGTGTGAATTACACTTTGTTTGTTTAATTGGCTCTTTGGCCTGGGGTGTGTGACCTTTCTCGGCGGTCTGTGGTTCGTTCAAAATAAGGGCTCTGGCTCTGCGGCACAGTAAGGGGATATTCTATTAGCAAACACTGCGAGGCGGTGAAGGCTTCCAGAGCAGGGAGGTCAGACAGTCTGGGACAGGACACAAGGCTGTGTGTTGGGCTTTTTGTGTTTCAGTGACAGTGACGAAGGAGCGGGAGTGCAAAGTATGCCAGAAGTCTGGTCCAGGGAAAACTCAGCAACACCGTTGAGTGGAGGCAAGGAAGAAAAGCAAAGTAAAAAACCTCAAGTATGCAAATCCTGGGTGGTCCAATCTTTGGACTGGCCAAGGAGAAAGTCCCCTTTTTTCGTCTGTCTCCATCCTTGAGGCAACTTCAACACCGATTCTCCTGAGGACCAGGTGTTGTGGATGAACTGCGGACATTCATCAGGCTCACTTACAGCTAATCAGCTGAGTTAAGACAACAGGCACTGGAAGAGGCCGACGGGAGTGGGTAGGATTTTTGACAAAAAGGCGGCGGAGTGAACCCGGGGACATGCCAAGGGCGTTTGTCCAAACCCCGCAGGCCTCCATGGTGGCCTGCCTTCGCCCTGTGGCCTTCTCAGCAGCTGGCACTTCAAGGTTTCCCAAATGTGTAATGCCAGGCCCCCAAAATCACATTTGTATGAGGAGCGAGGCAGACTGAACTGAAAGCGAGGAAGCCAAACTACCCGGGCCTGTATTGATTCTTGCGGACCGGGGCAGGGTGTGTCTCTGCACTTCCCAGCCTTGAAAGGCCGTCTTGTCACTAAAGGTGGAGGCAATACAGTATGCCATCGTTTGAATAATTGATGACTGATTCCTAAGTAATCAGTGTCCTCACAAGACAATGCATTCGCTCCCTCCCTGGTGGAGGAGAAAGAGCTCGGCCTGTTTTTGTCCCGATGCCTTTAGAAGCGAAAGGTAAAAGCTTTAATGCACTGAAGCCACTGGAAGTGCTGCCTCTGAAGGACTCCCCCTGGAATCAGCTGGGATGGTGTGTCTCTCCTTATGAGGGGGCCTATCAGAGTGGCCTTCCAGTAAAGGGAGTGAAAGCGAGGGAAAGAGAGAGAGGGAGAGACAAAGTAGGAGAGGAGAGATAAGAGTCATTGGGAGAGCGAGTGTGTCGGAGCAGGAAGGCATGTGCGTGCATTTAGATGTGCGAGTGCATGCTCGTGTGTGTATGTGCTGCGAAATGTATACTAAGTGTAAAGTTTGTTTAGCTGGTGTGCATAAAAGTATTTGTGTTCACGTACAAGAATGTCTTCACGAGTGCTCCGTGTGCGAGCCGTGTCCTGGAATGCGCAGCCCCTTCCTCTAAACAGGAAAGGAGTACAGTTAATAGCATCACCACCCTTTCCCCTCGCGCAGAGCGGTGGCCAGACCAGACGAAGTGTGAGCTGGTGCGATCCCGTCCTGAGACTCTTTTCACAGAGGGATCCCGCACGGCGTCCGACTCCCCGAGATTCCTCCCAAATTGGCTGTCTGCGAAAGCACCTGACAGGAGGCGTGAAAATATCCCTATCACTCTCTATGCAAACGATTTGCCTGCTATCTAACAAGATGTGTGAACAAGGCAACAGAAAACAGAAGCGGCACACGGTTGCGGGAAGGACGAGCCAATAACTCTACTGCTGCTTATCTAGACAATAGCAGGTAATTAGTGAGTCGGTGTTTTGTTTCTTCAGGAGAGCCGGGGCCGTGAGGTCGGGGCGGCTGTGTCTGTTGCACTGGGACTCTCGCTGGGCCTGTGTGCGTTTACCATGTGAGCTCCTTGTAATACAAAGACACTCCTATTCCACACATACACACACACACACACAAACTGTCCTGTTATCACCTCACAGAACAACCTCGAGGGTCACACAACACAGTGTCATGAAAAGACACTAAGCGTGAAAAAATGTACAAACGCTGCCTGTGGCTCCAGGGAGCTGAAGCGTTATTACATGTGCAGCGTAATCACTGCATTTGTCTCGTTTAAGCACAGATCCACTGAAAAAATATTATTGAATTCATGCTTTTTACAACCCCCATAAGAAACCAACTTTAGTCAATCCCCTGGACTGTATATTTCTTGGAGGGCTGGTTATCACGTCTCAATACTGTCAGCACTTGCATGTATGTGTAGCACCGATTGCTCAGATTCTTCACTTCTTTACTTTTCCTTTGATCAGACTGAAATCATACAGTAATTTTGCCGAGGCTGTGTTTAATTTAGGCAAAGGCCTTGTACTCGTGTTTGGACATTTAACATTTGAGTCATGTGTTAAATGGGAAAAAAGGGGGATTTTGTGGAACAAGCTTTTTAATTCAAAAATGTCGTTTTACAGCTAGAACAATCAATAGAGAATCTCCTGTAACTATTTTGATCATTGGCTAAAATTTATTTATTTTTGCTTGAAAGTAATTTTTCAAGCAAAAAAATTGCTTTTTCTTGTCTAAGTGTCATTGTGTTGTACTGTTGGTTGGACAGTCAATGATTTTTTAACAAACAAAACATTAACTCTGAGTCCTAACGAAGCCGTGGTAAAGGTAAATGCAACTTACAGTAAGAAAGTGCACACGCGGTTCCATTTCGCCTGCTGAAATGTTTGTAGGAAAGCAGTAAGATCATTTCAATATCAAAGGCACATATTCGCTTAATTTGCATTAAACAGGGGAGGGTGGAAGCACATTTGGAGCCAAGAGGAGGTCCTTATCCCAATCAATCAAGGCATGTTACTTGTGCAAAATCACATAGTTAAAAAATGCACAAATATCATAACTTCTCAAAAATATCCAATTATGATTTCTTTTTATCCCTGAGCACATGCCTCTCCTGTTTTCATTATGTTGTGACAGTAAAGTGAAACATTATTTAATATTTAGTGATGAAACAGGCAAGAAACTCTGCCCTCTAACTCGTGCTTGAGAAATAAAATTGAAGAGACAGTGATACTCTCAGAGAAATATGCTGAAAGTGTCAATGTTGCTGCTTGAATATGGCAAAATTGCTTATTTTCAGATTCAGCCACATCAAGCAGTTTTTTTTTTTTCCTGGCTGTTTGTGGAAGAAGAGCTTGCATATTCATGGCCCGCCTGTTTTGAGAACCTGTCACTGAGCCTGTTATATAGCTCTTCTCCCTGCCTTTCTGCTCGGGATGGCTTCAGAGGCAAAAACACTCCATCAGACTTAACACTGTCCAGCTGACACAGTCAGGCAGTAAAACTGACAGCCAATGGAGTCTGGCCTAGCAAATGAACCGGACATAATAAACCACTGACACGGGGGTCACCTTCTGTCACTGCCTATGCATCCGCGCATTCGCAACGTGCACCGGAGAGCACATACACACATCAAAAGCACAATGCGCCCCACATCCTATTGCTATTAAACACTCATACGCTCACACTTGCACACACTTGCACACACACACACACAAACACACACAGGCACAGATCATCACTTGCATCCTCCCACTTCTCTCCTTTGGCTGGGTTAAATCCAGCAAAACCCCCAGCCTTGTATTTGACCTGCCTCCCACCTCAGCTGTAAGAGAGCAAGTGCGGGAAGGAGGAGCTGGTGAGCACCGGGCTGCCCACTTCTCAGACAAGAGCAACTATGGATTTATGACTTAAACTTGACTAGTTATAAGGTCAATATAATATTGAAATGCATGGGAATAATTCCCCTTCTGCTTGGACAGCTACCTTCATAAGTCTGAGGGATTAATAAAACAACCGGGTGCGTGTTTTTCGCTGCTATGAAAGTTCTCACTGACAGCGTATCCACCCCCCCCCCCCTCCTCCTCCTCCCCCCGGCCCCCCTGAGAAACAGCATAGGTGTTCGATGGGAGATTTATCAGCGGGTCAGAAGCCTTTCATTGTTGAAGCCACTCACTGACAACATCGTATGTGCATAACGCGTTTGCGTTGCCGTGCATGGAGGTATGTATATATTTGCTTTCCACGTGAAGATAGTATTGTGTAAGCGGCAGTGTGTTATCAATCCAGCTTCCTCCTCCCACGCTATATGACTGCTGTGTCCCCCCCCTCCACTCCCCTCCTCCTCCTCCTCCTCCCAACCCTTCCCTCTGCTGTACAGCCTGTGTGCGCGGAGAGCTCTGCACAGTCCCCCTGGAATCTCCCGTGTCAGTACATTACCTTATAAGTGGAGGCATTGACTGTGGGGACTCTTTGATACACATTCACATACAGTACAAACACAATTGATCTTCAGCGGAGCATCGAGAGGAGGGTGGGGGGGTGGGGGGGGTGCTGGAGAAAGATCTACACACGTATAACAGATCACAGGCCTTCTTGTGGAATAAGAACTGTGTGTGCAAGGAGGAACAAAACGCTCCTTTGATAAGGATGTGACAAGGAGCAATCTTTCCCTGGAGCAAGCCGCTGAGCACTGAACACTATCAGCGATCTGGTAAAGGGCTCAGAGTGCCATGGTTGAAACTGTAATATTATCCTATCTGTGCAGCCTCACATCGGGCATAATGCGACTGGCTGTATTAATTATACATTTCTTTTTCTTATTGCATGAGCAGATTTCCCCCCTCAGGGATGCTAAAATAATGACTCCATCTTTTGACAACATTTGCAGCTCAATTAAAAAGTGTTTATGTCAATCTTCCCCTGTGTGGGCGCTGCCGGTTCACCGTGTACGCGGCAGTGGTGGGATGTTGTCATCTGCTAGCCATGCAGGATCAGAGCCCTGAGGTTGTCATGACAATACACGGGGGTCAAACTTCAGCGCCGACTTTCTCGTGAGGCAGAATAAATATTCCATCTAATCTCCGCACTTATTGGTAAAAGGAATTATTTACTCGTTATATGTTTTTTCTTTTTCAGAGATGGGGGGAAAAACATACAAAAATCAGTGAGTGGCTAATCGATCCCTCCTCCATTTATATTTAAAATTGTTGAAGAGAGGGGCGTTTGTTAGGTTCAAATAAATACTTTCTCTTAGATGTGGATGCGAGCTCAGACAGCAGTCAATGATATGTTTGAAATAAAAATAAATGAATTGGAGTGTTTCTGCTCTCAGTGAGAGGAGAGCCCTAATGAGAGTGATCAGAGATGCCAAGACCAAACACTTCAAACAAAGGCAGCTTGTTCTTTCATACATGAACTGAAAAAACCTTTAAAGATATTCTCTTTAAAGAAAAACAAAACAAAGAGTAGGACAGAAAGAGAAATAGTGGAATTATATTGTCTGGTGAAGAAAGTCTGAACTGAAGAATCACAACCTATTTGCCATCTTTCTGGGAAATGGTCATAATTACATAATTTGTAAGTGTAAAGGCAGAGGAATTTGGAAATTACGGACAATAATTTGCCGTAATTACGGGTCTCCCCTCGCACTACTTACTCTTGCACCCTCACACTGCCGCATGCAACGCACACTATATTCTAAATGCTTTAGCTGTCCATATTTAGATGAGTTGTGCATATAAACAAGTGAGTGAGTGAAAAGTCCTTCTTGGTCTATTTAAACCCTCCCCCGCAGGCAACTGTATTTACAAGGAAACGGTTATCATTTAGTCTCTGTTGCGGATCAAAATGTCAAGCTCCACAGAGAATCTGAGCAGTGCTGTTAGGGCCAAAAGTGCAGTTTTAGAGCCCCAGGATCTGAGAGAAAAAAATGATTTGCAAATGCCCAAATATGTCTAATTGACCTGAAATATAGCCTGTGTGCAGGAACTGTTTGAAATCAATACGAAGAGCGAAAAGAATATCCTTGAAGGAACATTTCAGAAGATCACACCGCATGCATTTCGGAGCGGCATTATGAAGTATGCAAGAATTATGAAAACAATCAACAAGTCACGGAAGGTCATGTGAATTAAAATTACAGCAGTTGCAGCAAATTAAGAGAGAGTGAGGAACAGCTGTTTTTCACCTAGCAGACCAGTATAATAGGGGTACACTGAGCGCTACTGTAGATTGTATGAATATTCTGTGGACGTGAAAGCTATTTGTGAGTGAATTTACACATAATATATTCCCTCTGTATTTATTTATTGTGTGTGTTTAGCGAGGCAAATCAATAGGCGGTATTCTCAGCCTTGATTGGATTCACAATTAGCTCTCGTAAGAGACTCCCTGACAGTGGGCATGTTGGATTCAGCACAGCCAGCCAACCTGATTGTCTTCCCCGCACATCCCGCCGTTCTCTCTGCTGTCCGTGTGCCTTTTGGGTAGCGGCGAGGACCGGAGGGAAGTTCCTCCCGTGTGGCAGGTGGGCCGTGACAGCTCCGCGATGCTCTTTGACCTGAGAGGAAGGGAAAACAACATCAATGGTAATTCCCCTTCAAACACATTAACTGGGATGAACTGGGTCCCACCGAGCCCCTCTGAGTGGACTTGCATTGATCGCAGAAATCCATGAATAAATTTAGCACTAATTGATTTTTTTTTTTCTCCTCAGAAAATAAATCTCTAATTCTGAGTAGAGGCAGTGAATGTAGCAGATTGTGCAACCACCTTCCTTTTTTTTAATCTGTAGGAAATATATTTTGAGAGCTAACTTAAGAAGATACAAAAATATTCAGTGTCATCTTGTAGCATCTGATACAGGACGCCTGTTGTTTTCAGTACAGCCACAAAGTTTTATCATTTGTGACTTGACCAGAGTCAATAAAAAAGTCCACCTTAAGCTCTGTTGCTAAACAAACAAAGAGAATTCATTGAGATAGGATTGCCGAAGCAACAAGATATTAACCCATTAGGTCCTCCGGACTTCAGCTACCTTTTAATTGCTTTCAGTGGGGATTGAAGTAATAGTTGGAGGGGAAATGGTGTCACATATGCATTTACAAGAGCTCCCTATGCCCTCACCCTGCCAGATGGAAGAGTGATACCGTCAATACCGGAAGAAAGCATTTGTAAAAGATTCCAAGCATTAGGTGTAAATGCTGCAGAGTTGCAAAGTGGAAGAAGATGTTGAAAAATATGCTCTCATGAAGGTGAATTGCCAAAGCAGTTTTATTCACATCGGTGAAGAGAAAGTGGTTTAGGATCATTTATATTACAAACGGCGAGCTATAGAAAATATCCTTACCGTTTTTGACAGAAAAAAAAAGAACAAAAATAAAATGTGTCAAACAAATTGTTGTTTTTTTTATAATTGTGGAATCCCAAAAATACAAGTGTGAATGAAGAAAAGTAGTCTGGGTGCCTTAAATTGTAAGTGTCTCATTAAGCTATATTTAAAAGACAAACTATTTAGCCTAAGGTTAGGTGTGGTTTTTAAAGCAGAGCACTTATATTAGTTACACTATATAAAGCTGACTGGAAACACTCTGGAGCATGCTGTTCACAGTTTAATCAATGGATCATAAAGTTCAGGCTGATCTTTCGGTCAGAGGCTACACTATTTTATTTTATATAATATGTTCCTTCCCTTTGCTTTTCAAATTCATCAAGACTGAAATCAGTGCAGAGTAAAATATCTTTGAGGATGGAAAATGCACGCTTTTATTCTATGCTGTGATAAAAATGTCAAATCAGAGTTTGCATTTGAAAATGGATGTTTGACCTGTAATAGTATAAGACAATGATAACGGCTAAATATAACACCTTTTATATAATAACTGCAGCAGATTTTATTGTTGTATATTTCAACTTGTCAATTGAAATAGTCAGGGTGCTTATTCTCAGTAATGATTGAGGAGTCTTGATTTGGGAAGTTGCAGATTCAGGTATCATACTGCCACCTACTGGTTGAGACTTTTCTCAAAGATGTTTAGTCAGTTAGAGGGCACCCAAATGAGTTCCTCATGATTAAAAATATTCAGTGATTTCTGGAAGGACAACTTCTACTTCAGTGACATCTTTGGAAATGAAATATTACATGTAGATTTACATCAAATGATAGATAACATCCTCAGACATCTGCATTAACTAGGAGAGGAAATGTCCCATGGGTGCCCTGACTAAATATCGTGCACCGGGCCCTTTAAAGCATGTGTAGCTGAAGATGTGGTTATGGTCTATCAAGACTCCCTTCACTGACAAACCTCAATTGCTCAGTCGTGCAAAGAAAAAAGCGTTCCTGAAATGTTCCTTTTTGTTTGATGGATGAGTTGTACATATAATGGCTGGGCATTACCTCTGCAAATAAACCAGACTTGACATTGCCCTGCGCTGGAACATCTGGGACGCCCCAGAGACAGGATCAAAGGCCCTGCGTGTCCTTGGACTCTATCTGTGCCAAACATGCACAGCGAGCTCAAGAACGACTATCCAGCGCATTTCAGTCATCATCATCTACGCTGGCTGTGTTTGTTAGTCATCAGCTATTTCTGTTTAATTTGTTACAGTCATATTCTTCAGTGTTTTCGTCATGGCAACAGCGGGGCTGAGTGCGGTGCAGCTAGACAATACAGTAAATCAATTTATGAGCTTATTATCCCACAACAAAATTATATCTTTAGCTAAGTGGAAACATGAATGCATTGCTGAAAATCAAGTGCTAGACTGACTGATCTTTCAAGCTCTTTTCCAACTGACACGTCAGGCTGAACAGCATATCAAGTCGACTCTCGTCTGTACTTACTATACTATGGGGGCTGTGCTACAACACAATCCACATTACTTGGGATTTGTTTGGAGAGAGCCAGCCAACTGCATAACCTTAATTAGTCAAGCTGTATTCATTCAAGTGATTACAATGCCCTGCACAGTAGTGAAGAGAAGCATCTGTCACTTAAACTCAAATGATTTCTCAATCTCTCCACTCGGTGGAATAAATGTATTATGTGTGTAGCAGTATATTATACATCCTGAAGATGATTTTGTGCCAAAATAAAATACAATCTTGTCTAGGGCTGGCTCTAACAATTATTTTCATGATCGATTAGTTTGTCACTTATTCTTCTGATTAACTGATTAATTGTTAAGTCTACATAATGCCACAAAGGAGTAAGAAATGCCCAGCACATGTTAAAATTTCTTGTTTTTGTCCAACAACAGACCAAATCATAACATTTTTCAAAGATATTAAACAGATAATTGGCTGCAAATCCTCACATTTAAAAGGCTAGAGCCAGCAAATATTAAAATGCTTTACACAATTTCACAATTACTAAAATAGTTTATAATAGAATAATAGAAATATCTGATTTATTTCACCTTTACGATTTATTACTTGAGCATGATCTTGTCCACTATATTCTGCTGTGTGAAGTGCATTCAAAATGCATTAAGCAGGACATATCTTTAGCATTATGTTAAATCTGCCACGGCAAAAGACAAAAAGAGGTTTATCTGGGATCGCCCCCTCGCCCCCCTCCCCGCCCCAAAAGTTCTTGAGTTTCATTGTGTTTGCCATTCCTAAATCTCCCCAAGGCTATGCATCTGCTGCTTCTCCTGCGTGCACAACTGGGGAAAAAAAGCAGGATGTCACTTTTGTGAACTCGCCGTGGTGGAGCGGAGGGAAAATGACGCAATCATCAGAAAAGTGGTTTGGGTGGTGAGGCTGGGGCCTTACGAAGGGGGCAGGTTGCAGGGATCGCCCGCACCTCGGCAGATGTGCCTCGGTGTCACTCCACATCCGCAGCCGAATGAATCACCCAACAGATGTTTAACGTCAAGGCCGGGCTGTCACGCCAGCCAAAACACACACATGCACACGCCAGCCACGCAAAGATATGCATACACACTGTACAATTTATTACTACATTAGGAAGAGTGGCTCCACAAGGGGTCAGACCAAGGCGCTGATGTTCACCTTGATTTGACTTTGACCAAAAATAACAAAACAGAGATTTCACTAAGCCCACAGAGAAGTTTTTGTAGGGAGGAAAAAAAAAATCTTGTGACGCACACTAAATACGCACAACACACTCACTGAAGTCCAGTCCTGCTCAAACTCGCTGAGTCTTCTGAAATGTTTCTAGAGAATAATGCATTTTCAGACGCTCTTTTTGATCTCTGGCTTGTACCATGTGAAAACAACCCGTCAATATTGAAAGACAGAAGATATTTTAGAACGCTCTCTGCCAGCATCCCTCATTCCTTTTTTGTAGGATATTTCATGATGGCATAAAGATATTTTGTCAAAACCTATTTCCACCGAAAAACTAATCGAGCTTCTTACCACTGATGTAATTTTTATCACCTCTTTGTTTTAGGGTTTGGGGTTTTTTTTTTTTTGGTTTTTAGTTTTTTTTAGGAGTTGTTTTGGGGTGGGGATGACGAAATGCAACACTACAACAATAAACCGCCAATGCTGTAAAACAGATGTTCTCAACCTTTGTATTGTCACACTATAATGCTGTACACACCACATTTCCACATGTAGGATTTTAATGACAAGAGGAAAATTATAGTAATACAAGACTGAGGAATTTAATTTCAAACATTTACTTTTTTTTTTTTCCTTCTGGAACAGGTCCTGTACCCACTGTCTTTTAAGGTGAACCATCACTCAAGGATTTTACTGATCCTCTCACAGAATCAATCATTTTGTGTGCCGCGGGTGTTTTTTTTTTTTTTTAAGTGTGCCTTGGTACCAAGAACATTGAGAATCACTGCGTTAGAAAAGAGCAATTGAAGGTAAGGAGCTTTTAAGAAAGAGTTGCTGGATCTTTGAGAACATTCTTGAGGCCCTTTTCCCCTCTTTTGGAGAAACCCAGGCAGATAAAAGGAAACACTCGGGTGGATTAAAGTGTTCAGAATGTATCAGCATCAAACCACTAGAGTTTTTGCCCTCTACATTTTTCAAACACAGTCAATAGATCTAAATATTTTACTGTGCCCTGGCCGATTTATTGTTTGATGTTTAAAAACTTGTGTGGAATGAAAGAAAATTCATTAAAGAAGATGGCCCCAGAACGAGGCCCTACGATCAGCTTTGAAAGTCTAGTTTAACTGGGATATTGATCATTCTCTTTCTTCTGTGACAAAGGCCACCAGGGACGCTGGAGGTGTCGGTGGATGAAGGCACGCTGCCAATAACACCAGACGTGTGTGTGTGTGTGTGTGTGTGTGTGTATACACTCTAGGTGAGGCTGGGAATTGCACTACTGACACTGAAAAATCCAATAACTCAAAAATGACCAAACAAACATCACATTCTTGATTTCTTGCTGGTCAAAAGAAGATTCAGAGTGCATTCCAGTTGAGATGGAGCAATGTGCACTTGAGGGTTTTGATTTTTGAAATGCATGACAGATAGGACTACGATATTTGTGGACTTCATTATAAAGCTTTGTGAGGCCACTGGAAATTGAATGCCAAGTGCATCTCTGTTTCCTCGAGCCTCCCTAAATCCATATCCTGATCACACAAATGTCTCGTGTCCCGTCACAGTGTAGAAGCAGTCCGTCTATTATTGACTATGGATTGATCTGCTTAGGAAATTCAAATTCAAAGCACTATTAAAGAGGCAATGTAATGTATTCGGGCTCTATTTTAGGGTGGACTTTCCCTTTCAGTCGCCCCTATCTGTGTGCCTGTGGGTGCCTGTGGGTGAACTTAAAAAACATTTAAGTTGTTCTGCAGGGGTATAGCTATACCTTCGTGGCCAACAAAATCTCAGAATCAAAAATCTCAAAACAAAAAAAAAAAACAGTCTTACGTACAAGATGGAAACACGAGATATTTCTGACAGACAAGGGAGCACCATCATAGAAATCTTTTTTTGAAAATGTATTTTAGAGATATTCTGCAGAGTAAAGCAAAATCTGCTCAAGTTCAGATTGCCATCAAAGATAAGGCCTTAATTTCTGGCAACACTCTTGACGTCAGGAGACACACTAACCACAGCATAGCTAATTAAATTCTTGGACTATGCAGGGCAAAAAAAATCTTTTCCCTGAGCTAGAAAACATTACGCAGCCAGGAAATTGACAACTGTCAGTAGTATTTTGGAGATGTCCAGCCTATTTAGACGGATACTTTCAAGAAAAATAGGGCGACATACCATCGAGTGTCAGGTGGAAAGAAAAACACAAACAAACAAACGCTTCGTTAATTTGACTGGGACATTTTGGAACACTCAAATAATGTGTAGTTTAATAATGCGTCATTATTTACGGTGCAAGTAATTTACCAAAATGTTTTCAAGACAAAGCAACACTTTACAGAGAAAAATGGGGCCAAATTTCACACGCATCTGTGCCAACTCTTCTTAAAACTCAGGAAAACAGCAAAATAATTGCACTTTATTAAATGAGATACGTGGGCATGATGCTTACATAATGCATGCAGAATTATGAGATTCTCTGAAAAGGAAAGTCTGCTCATGTTTTCATGAAGGCACTCCTGTTGGGATATTTCCTCTATATCATACAATGTAACAACAAACGTCTGCTTTTCAGATTAGGCACATGAAAAGCAGTTTTGCTCGCCCCTCGTTTTGCACAAAATTACCCTCCTTTAAAAACTGAATCAGTTTTTGGCACAGCTCTGACTATGCAACATGGCCAGTTTACATAAAAATGCACCTCTTCTCTTTCCAAGCATCAGTTACTGATTTCCATCTTTTCCCGCTCCAACCATGACTCTGATCACAATGTCTGTGTGCTTCAGTATGGCAACAATTGCTACAAGACTGGATCTCTCACAATAATTCGAACTGGACTCAACCACTGGTGGTCACTTAATGGATAAACGCTCCCGTTGGCCGACCACTGTGTTCAGCAGCGTCGATCTCAATTCCAGTCTCTGTTTCCACATTTTCTCTCATATTTCTCTTCCCCTCTCCCCTCACTATCTGTCCCCTCCTCTGCCTTATCGACCATGAAGTTAGTGAGGAATTAACATTCTGCAGCTGAATGAGCAACTCAGTAAATATGGAGTGAATAAATACGTTGACCAGAGGTTAAACAGATCCTTACATTCAAATGCAGGCAGACCTGCTGGGCCATGGCTCCCTGGACCGAGTCTCGGACCACTCACTCGCAGGAGACGCTCGTTTCTTCAACGACGCGCATAGGAGCTGAATAAAGAGAGGAGTTTGAGAGGCATGTCAGTGTCTGTCATTAGTAACATGTCCCACCCAGCAAAGACAGCTACTTGAAGCGCCGAATCTTAACGATATCACGAACTACTGAGCTGCTGGCAAATTTGGTGGAGCCCACAGGGAAATAACTGCTGAGAAATGACCCTGCTGCACTCCTGCTCCTGAGCCCACAACATTTAGACATTTTTACCTTCACGAAAAAGAAAAAAAAAATACTTCTGAGAGCTACACTTTCACCAGCAACTCCAAACTGTAAATTACAAGGTAGCACACAGCTGTTTCAAGGTGTGTCTTCTCTGTACATCGTTCCTGTGGAGGATCTGTCAGAAGATGCTACCTGAACCAGACTGACTGCAGCACTTGACCGGAGCTTGATTGAAATCTGTCAAGAGCGCTTGGATTGCAAAAATGGGGGAATAGTTCCCAAGGCAACTACACACCAAGTGGTTAGTAGTTCATAATCAGAGGCAGCGCTTGTGTCTTTGCCACAAATGTCTCTGAATAGGCACCAACACTGGCTGGTAATAACTTATACCCTTCAACTATTTAACTCCTATGTGCTGAATACGTTTAGGTTTCATCAGAGGCTCACATCACAACCTGAGGTTTTCTTTGAGGTCGTTAATGAGAAGTCATTTAAAATGTTAATAATTACAGTGCTTTCAGTGACATGAGAATGTCTATTCAAAACCATGAACACGGGGGCAGATGTGGCTTTGCACACTGCAAATTTAAATAATTTACTGTGACAGTGAACCATTTTTCACCCTAAACATATTACTCTGACCTGGTTTATTAAGAATTCAGATTAAATCATTTTAAATATGTAAAAACTATGTAGTATTCGCACAGAAACTACTCATGATGGTAAATATATAGGTAAATATATACTTTTCATTTCCTCTGGCCAGCAGTTAAAATGACTACCAGCACTCCTTCTTTCCAAGTGCTCTCTCCTTTGAAAAGACACACAGGACACAGCAGGGGGGAGGTGTGATGTTCTCTCTTTTTATTGACTGACATGGCTGATGAGGGCCCATCCTGCACTTTGGCAGGAGGGTAGGCCAGCATGCGGAGGTGGCGCCCACCGGGGTGCGAGGAGGGGACGACATGGTCGTCCTTCATAGATATTCCATGCGTGGCTTTACCCTCAGCTGCCCTGTCAAGGTCTGTGTATGCCCCTCCGAGGGGGCTGAGACAGGGTCATGGATGACACCCGCCTCTATGCCAGACGTGACAGCACAGCTGGGCCGCTTAATGACAGAGGGGCCTGGCCCAGCACACACCTGCCCATCCTGGGGAGGGCTGGCGACCTCACGGGGAGAACGAGGAGCCGTTGCCACGTTCGATGGACAGATGTTCTGGAGAGGAGACAGCAGAGACAGCTGCACTACAGGGACCCCTCCGTTTCTCTCCTCTCTCCAGTAATTGAAAATCATGTAAAAGGTCAATTGTGTGATACTGGCTGTCCCTCTCTGCAAGTTGTTCCTTTCAGCCAGAACATGACAAAAACAACACTGACTGGATGACAGCTTTTGCTGCAATTACCGCCTATTTAGCCATGGATGTCCATGTAATGACGATATCTGTAAACATTCCCAGTGAATAAATCTGCATACACAAAGAGGTGTGGGCCATCTGTTGGAGGCCATGAACAGGGGTCCCTGAGAGAAACCTAATCATTGGGTACATTAAACAGACACTGTTATGACATTTGGAGTCCAAATGAAGGAGGACTGTGAAGGAGGAGGGGGGGGTGTAAATAAAACTAACTCCAAACTCAATCAACATTTGCTGAATAGGAGGCCAGCACCCCCTGTGTAACGAGTCCACTGTGGCACAGGAGGGTCATTGCCTGTCCTGAATACCGACAGAGAGTGACCGTCTTGCCGGGTTTCACTCTGATGAGAAGCGGCAAGGTTGTAACCTCCGCAGAATTGCCCTCAGTTTGTGGTTGTCTTAAACAGAACCAGCTACAGAACTGTCACACACCATCAGCCTCTCTGGAATTCAGCAGAGATTTGTAGACCTTCAGAGACGAATCAACGATCAAAATAGACAACGAGGGCTCATCAAGAAACACCAAACAGGGAAATGAGATAAACTTTCGCTACTTTTGCGAGAAATTTGCTTGTTGACTTTTAAGTGCTAGAGCCTTGGCAATGTCTTGAAGGATTTTTTTCACTTGACCTAGATAAATGCCAGTTTTATGAGAGCTGGAGAAGGTACAAAAAGCCTCGATGCTCAGACTGCAAAATACAGTATTAAAAGAGATTGTGTCAGTGTTGGACAGAGTGTGGCCTACATAAATGTGACATCTCGTCACACATTTATTCCAATAAGCTGAAGGGTTGAAAAAGTTGTTACTCTTAATGAGGAACATCTCCGGGCTCACCCACAAACATGTGGTTTTGAGGGAACGCTTTAAAATTTTAACAAAAACAAGTGCTGTGACTTGAGTACCAGCACAAACAGGAAGGAAACAATATATTCCATAAACTCTCCCCAAATGAGAATGTTATCAATTACACTCGTGTCTGCAGGAAAAACAAAATGAAGCTCTTCAAGATGCATGTTTCTGGTTTGACTGACCGTAGGCCTTTGCCAATAACAATGTTACCCGCAATCACGATCCAAACCACACACCCTTGGCACGGCACACTGTCACAAATTATGTTTTGATTCTGACCAAATGTAACAGCTTCCTGTCTAGTGCTGTTTTCCCTTACTGTCTGCGTTATTATCTTGAACCGAACACAAACGAAGGGATGCTATTTTCACCGCGGAAAGGACACTTTGACTTCAACATATCAAATTTGCTGGAGGCTGCAGATGACAAACTTGGACGGCAAGTATCCTCATCAAGGAAACAATGACTCGAACTTCAGAGCTTCAAAAGAAATCAACACTATCTGCAGTCATTACACCCAATGAAAATCTGCTCTAGCCGTCCTCGTTTCATCATGGACTTCACTCCGAACCGTGTCTCGCGTCTAGAAAACAAACATAGAAAAGTTATTTCTAATCACGGGGCCTCTTAATTGAAATGCGTGTGCATGATTGTGTTTATGCCACTTGTATGGGAGTGTAACTGTGCAACTGCGTGTGTGTAGCACACCAGAATGCACATTTCAAAGGCAAGACAGCTCCTGGGCTCGCTGAACTTTTGCTTGTTATCAGGAGCTGAGAGTGAAATGGAGAGAATTGATCTTTTGTCTACTGGAGGTGCACTCCCTTGGGCTGGGCCGCTCGCTTGCTCACTCGCTTGGCTGCCATGCAGAGGGCTCTCTTTCTCATCGTTACACTCCTCCCCCCTCCACCCCCCACCCCTCTCTCTCTCTTGCCTCCTAT
>JBCAUF010000134.1:11331644-11342795 GCA_038406115.1 Haemulon aurolineatum
AACAGGAGCAGATCCAAGAGAGGAGGGTGAGGAGCCATCATTAACACTTATACTTCAACCATCTTAAGACATTATCATTAACAGTCAATCTTAAGGCAGTTCTGTAAAGATCAACCTGGCATTCAGCCGCTTCATCAGAAGCAGCGTTTCATCCCTTATTAGAGATTAGCTTCACAGAGACCCCCTGTGACGTGTTGTCACAGTAAGCCATGTTGGGTTGGGTATCAAAGTGGGTGCCCCACCGAGCTTTAGCAGAGCTCCCTCTTTATTGGCTCGAGAAGCAGACCACATGTGGCAGGATCTTCAAAAAGTCAAGCAATCTTGATGATTTGACAGTTCACAGCATGCGGCCGTGTTGCTCATTTCTTAGGCCAATTCTTCACTGATTCTCTACCATTTTGCAAAGCTTTCTGCTTCACACTGAATTTGCCAACCAGCTGATGAAAATATTAATGATGTAATAATTCAAGTCCATATTCTTAGTGTGTGCTATATACTGTGTGATGTTGAGTGATGTGAGGGAATATGAAATGAATCAATCACTGAATTAAAGACACATTCATTCACGTAAATGCAGTATATTCTCCGCTTGTGGCTTATATTCGGGTAAACCACATGTGTAAATGAGAAAGTTTTGAGATTTTATCCCAACGGAGATTAAAATTCAAACCATGGATGTGTTTTGAGACAGACTTTGATGACTGGAATATTCTCACTGTCACATCCCGCTATCAAGTTGAGTACACTTTCAATTTCAAACTATGTAGACGAAATGTAACAGTCCAATGAGAAAAACAGTTTGCAACACTCTTCTTTTCTATTGACTCTCAATAGTCCAATTAGTTGTAGAAAATTTGGATCAACTTTCAGAAGACAGATTGTGCCGAAAAACTGATTAATAAAGATTTAGAAGAGTGAGAACATTTAGCCATGACCATTTGTGCGTTGTGGATTCACTTGCCAGAGAGAGGCATTGGGGGAAGATTTGAATAATTCATCCAAGTTAAACCCATTAAGAATATCCATGTGGACACTTTTTTGATGTTAAAGACAGTGTATGATCTCAGGGTGCTTTCAAACTATATCTGGCCTTACTTGTGGTGTCTGTTTTCCCCTGAAGCGACAAAGATCAACTGGCTCCTGTGTTAATTCTGTAGAAGTGTACAGTACAGAGGACTTTGCTAAGGAGTTGGCAGGCTACCACGGCTATCAGTGTTTCACAGCTCTGTACGCAGCCTGAATAAGGTCTCTCAAAAAACCAGGGAATGACAAATTACTCAGTACATCTTTCACAAAATGTATTTCATGGGGAAAAAAAGGCATGAAGGGGCTCTTACTGTCAAATGATTTTGAGTCTTCAGCTCAAAACTTTGATTAATATCTTACTTTTACCTCAAAAAGTTTATCAGCTTGATAAGAGCATCACTTGAAAAAGGCCCACGTGAGAATTGCCACTTCCTACTTTCTTATTAATTCATATGAAATTAATGTTGTTTACTGATTTTTTGCAAACACATCAGTCCAATCTTCATCCATCTGATAGGTTTCCCCTATTGAATTTCTCAAAAATATTTGGAAGGTGATGCAAACCCCAGCAACAACCAGAGGGTCAGAGCAGGGTTGTGAGATCTCAGTGAAACATAAATCATCAAAAATCTCTCAGACTACTCCACTGTGAATACCAGACAAAGAGCAAGCATGTGAGCATTTGAATGAAAGGTAATTCAACACAGTGCTTGTCACGGATCGCAAAGAAAAACAACATCTAGCTATCGCCTCGTACAGCATAAGAGCTGTCAGAGCCTTCTTTAGTTTTTGCCCAGTGGTCACTTCACTTTTCAAGGCAGAGGGCTCGTCTAAGCCCCCCCACCGTGAGGGTGAGATCCAGCGAGTAGGAGGTTTGCCGTGTGAAGCAGATGAGGCAGGGGCTCACCTCTGGGGCCTGGCTGTTTCACCCAACCTAGACATCATGCTTTGCTCTCAGGCAGGACCTCCACAGGCCTAAGGCATATCTTGAGCACACATGTACATGTTGGACGTCCATTTTCCAGTGTGGGCCTCAGCAAACTCCCCAAAAAACCTGCAAGCCACAAATTACTGCTTGTCAGGCACGTAGCCGAATGGTAGAATGGGTCCTTGTTCACATATTCCTCCCCGCGCCGTGAATCCAGCTGGGATTAAAACGCGACAGAGCCGAGACTTGAGACCTCGAAGTGATTCCTTCAGCGGTTATTAACGAGGGGCCACTAAGGAGGGCTCTGGAGAGCTTCCCACACAAGAGCCAGCGACAGGCCCTGCACAGAAAAACTGCCAGGGAAGCACAATAAAGATAATTAGCAATGAGACCACTAGCCGCCCGTAGCCCCACCACCACCACCAGCCCCATATCCCCTGGATATCTCACCCCCTTCAGCCTCGAACTGTGCTTAACTCATCCTCTCCATCTCCTCTCCTCCATTAACCGCGCTCTGCACAGTATCTGTCAGACCAATAAGCGTCTCATGCATGGAGAGTGGGAATGTCTCCTGCTAGTAGAGCTGTTTACAGGTTAAGTTAAAGGAATAGTTGGACATTTTGTGAAAATTATTTATTTGCCTTCTTGTCAAGAGTCAGATACAAGCATGGATATCTCTCTATTTTTTTATCTCTCCATTTTTTAATGTCTAATATCTTCAGTTTCTTGTTTCATTTGTTATGTTTTTCATTCAAATAACTATTGTGTCTCTGTAGCATATGAGTTTTCATCTTAAATTTGAATCTGGAGCTAGCAGCCAAAGTGAAGCGACATTTATTCTCACTGTAGTCTTGCTGGCACAAAGATGTGCACGCCCGAAGCGAGGCCATGAGGTCTTTCATGTCGAGTTCGAAGGCACCAAAAACTGTCACGGCCCTTCATTGTGTGCCTCTGAATTTTTGTGACTATAGATGTTGACTGCACGGACTGAGCTATTATGATTGTGACAGTACACAAATGCAACATTTGGCTGTACATTTGTGTTACTGCTGCAAGGCGGCCTACCTTCCAGAAAACTAATTCTCATCACAGATTTTTTTAGCAGCCTGCGCCACTGTGTCACATGAACAAAAACACATAAACAACACTTAAAACCTGTCATTTTAACACTTTGACATTTAACATTTACTCGACAGACATGATATAAATCCTTTCATCTAACTCTCTGTGAGAAAGCAAATAATTGAATTTCCCAAAATGCTTTAAAGCCAGAGCAGGCGACATTTTTTCTTTTTTCTTTTTTCCAGATAGTTGCATCTATTGATGGCTGTCGGGACATGAAGAGAATTTGAACTAATAAGATAAAAAAATGTTTCAGAAACAAATGATCTACCCTGTCTTTAATCTTAAACCAAAAAAACATGCAGTGTAACATTAGCTGCACTTACTTTGCTGCACTTTGTAGGAGGCACGGGGTAAAATCAGTTTTGAAAAAAGGCAAGGTCGTCTGGTGTTTAGCAACCCATTACTGGACCCACGACACTCCACCATTATCCCAGCCCTTCAGCCATGTTACTTCTGTCTGAAAACAAGGTAGTGTAATTTAGAATGCATTTCAGGGCAATTAAAATTTCTCAGGCACAATTACTTATTCCCCCAGTGGGGCTGCCTCAATCAGTCTATGTGTGTAATGGGTTTACGGCCTTGACGCGGCAAACATGTCCTGCCTATCTGCCTCGTGCTCTTCTCAAGGCTGTGGTTATTAATTGTGGCTAAAGTTGATAAATAAAATCACCAGTGCTCTTAATGCTAATTAGTGTTTGAGATAATATTTATGATTTCATAAGCACATATTTCTCCAAAGGCTCAGGCATTGTGCCCCCTATCCATCGGTCATAGGCTGTCTTGGATGTAATCTATCTTTGGGGAGAGGAGAGGCCGAAAGAGGGGCCAGAGGAAACACAGGCAGTAAATACTAATAGTACTTAGTGGGTACTTTGGGAGCAGGAGTATTTCAGGCTATTTATTGAGTTGGGCTACTAAAGCATACAGGTTTTTATGGAGAGAAGTATACGATAAATAAGATTATCCTTAAAAATGGGAAACACCCACCACAGTATTAACAAGTACAGAGGGGGCCACAGCGAGTTCAGCCGTGTCTGTAAGAAGAGCGGGACAGAGAGGATTGAACACTGCAGATGTTTTGAGACAGCAGAGACTAAGTCGAAAAACTACTTTAATATTAGGGATATGGATGAAACCTGCTGCTGTGCTGGTAAATTTTAATGGGAGCTGTGCAGTAGTTTGTTTTGTTTTGGTTTTTTTTTGCTGTTGTTTATCTTTGTTAAAATCACAAAGGTTTCAGTTTCTAATAGCATCTGCTGCAGTGGCTGACATAGAAAATGGAAATATGATCCCAGACTTTCAAAGTGTAGCCTTTTCTTTCCTGCTTTTCAAATGTTGAACCTGATCTTTTTATTTTTGTTTTGGGATTAATTACATATCATGTAAATTATGATTTCTAACAAGTGCACAGTTGATTTCTTCTACTTCTAAAATTCTACAAAAGTGACTTAAAGTAAAAAAAAAAAATCACAGTTTTGTATCTGTTCCTCCATCATTTTCATCCATTTACAGAGCAGCTTTGTATGGCTTGATCCACTGTGGCTCTCCAGTACTTTGTAGCCTGCAGTGTGCTGCTGAGATGATCTTGACAGGAACCGCTTCCTCTCACTCGCCTGGCACACAGGCATTGGGAAGCACTTCGGCTCCGTCTTAACATCACAACATGCTGGTGCCAGTGGCTCACTGGTCTGCCTATTGATCCAAGTCACCACATCAAGGTGAGCATCAGTGCTGCAGAGTCCATTGTGGGACCTCATCCTGAAAGAGCGGAGCTGTCCACAGCTCTAGGCGATGCCCGAAAGAGTGACAAGTGCTGAAACCACTTCAAGGGGGCTAACAGTGCCCTCAGCCCTTTCTAGTCCCCACTTCAAAGCCGAGAGCAGCCTCTGGCAGTTCACCCCCCTCCTCTCTCTCCCTCCCTCTCTCCCTCTCCGTGGTCCTCTGGGGTAGCTGGTCCTATTCTCCTCTCCCAGGGCCGTCAATGTCAAAGCATGAGTGAGTCCAGTCAAAGCTAGTGCCCCCCTCCCCTCTTCAACACATACACACACTTGTTTTTTTTTCCCCTTTCTCCCTTTAAGTTTTCTCTTTCCCTCTGATGCGCAGGTCCCATCCCCTCTGCATGACTGGCCCTCACTGACAAGTGGAAATCACAGAGATCCTACTGGCAAAAGATGGAGAGTGAAGAAGACTTCAGAAACGTGTACCCTACAGCTATCAGTGTCCTGAACTCAAGAATGAAGACACCTAGCACATCTTCTCTGCTACATACTATAAAAACTAGTGAGAACGTGTTCACAAGAAATTTAAAGGAGAGGGGGTTAGAAAAAAAGAGATTGCTGCATGGTGATTTTTTTTTTTTTTTTTACTTTCTAAGATAAATAAGTGATAGAAAAGAGGGAAGAGAGGGAGCTTTACTTTGCCAAAAGGGACCTTGGGTTTTGCCCTCTGGGCATGGCAGCTTTCATTTTCCTCTTTCCTCCGTTCATATTCCCAGCCGGTTTCCGGAGTTATGATTGAGTTTCACATATTGGAGTTATATCTAGCAGCCAGACTTGTTTATCTGCTGGGGCTGATAACTGTACTGGCCTGAGTGTGAAGCAGAAAAAGCGAGGGGGAGGGAGGAAAAGAGTGGGAGGGAGATACAGACAGACAGACCACTCATATATTCTCATCTCCTCCAGTCTTTTCTCATTGATTTAGCATGTCTTCATCAACAGTCTGACCCAGGTACGGCTCTTTTTTTCTTTATCTCACGCTCCAGCTTAGACCTCTGGTATGGACTCGACGGGAGCACCTGCCAAGCACGTGTCAGTCAAAGCAGTCGAAAATGGACGAAGGACATAATTTACGGGGACATGTGGACGCTGTATTAAAACGTTTTCATGCATTTTTAATCAAAACGCCACTTCAGATGACTTCATAATTTAGTGTCTATCTGTAATGGCCATCTATTCAAAATAAGTCTCAGATTCAACACAAACAGACATGACAGAAGTTGAGGGTCTCTTCCTGGCCAGCTGGATGAAATCACAAGTGAGACCAGGTTTTGAGCACAAGGGCATTGGCTGGAAAATAGAAGTAATGGGTGACTGAGGGCAGCACCCAATTTGGCTCAGTTATAATCTCACTGAAACTACAGTGTCACAATATCTTCAAGACAGAGTCTGTCAAGGACTGGCTGCTGAGTCCAGTTGAAAGGAAAGTGAGACAAAGAGAGTTAGGGAAGGTTGAGAGCGGGGCAGACAGAAAGAGGAGGACTGAGGGAAAGCGAAAGAGAGAGAGCAAGCAGTGCTTGCTGGACCCTGACTGCGTGCGAGGCCTCAATTATTCATGCGGCAGTGCACATGTCAAGAGCCCACAGACAAGCACAACAGCAAGGCCGAGCGCAAATCAAACAGCGCATCCGTGGGCAATGCCCACAATGCACCTGGAGGAACACACCTCGGCCCATTTCTCTGTTGTTCTCGGATAAACAGAGAACAAGGCTACCTGAGCACTGCCTGATTCTCCTCAAGAGCCAAGAGCTGCTGGAATACTCTTTGTTTGTTTGTTTTTTCCCCCCCACTTTATTTACTTGCTTCTTTTTTTGGCAGAGATGTTGGCGCCAGTGGGTTCCATCTTTTCATGGCTCATTAGCCCACTGTTTCATTCACTTTATTTCTGTGAACTAGCGATCATGCCCTTGGTGTTGTTTAAGTCCACTGCCTCTCTTTGCCGGTCCCCAACATGTCTACATTAACTACGGCTGAGGTTTGTCTCCTCAATTGCTGGAGGTTAACAGACGGCTCCAGACTTCCATTCTCATCTTGTCTTAGTTTATCGACCACTGCCTCGCTGTCTGCTCTTATTTCTTCCCTCCCAATATACTCCCAAACCTGCTCCCGACACTCGTGTGGACTTTTTTCAATATTATTATTGTAATGTTCAAGGCTTCAAAATACACGCAGCACCAGAAATCGCAGCCAATCATTCAAGAAATACTCTAAGCCTTTTTGCCTTCTTTGCGGTGCAGGATGCTGCATGTTTGATGATTTCTGTGCAAATGTCCTAATTCTAAAATAGCTTCATAACCAAACTAAATCACCCTTTTGTTTTTCTGTCTGACATTGTGTTCATGTTTGCCGTTTTGTGTTGGGGGGGGGGGGTTTATTTAGCCATGACTAATAAGTAATCAGTGTCATGAAGTGATGACCTGTGGCCAAGACAAGGGGAATCAGACTTGTAATCAGAGGGTTACTGATTTGAATCCCGAGACAGCTTAGGTGCCCTTGAGCAAGGTAGACGTGCTGTCCACTGCTCCTTCACCTGGTTTGTGTATTCACTACTCGTATGGGTTAAATGTAGAAGTTAAATTCACTATCACTGTTTGGAGTGTGTGCGATTATAGGAATTCTAAATATTTGTCTTGTCTTCCTCATTTTCACTTAATGTTTGTCATGTGAATCAAAGAAATATGTTGATTGGTATCAACTTATTTGATATATATTGATACGAATATAAAATTGTATCTGTATGTTGAGCTATTACGTCCTCTACAGTAGTTGCATCAATCACAACCAAACTTGACACCATTTTTGTGGCAGTTTTTTTACACAGGTTCAGGTTGTTTCAAAAATGAAATCTTTTACACAGTAGTATGATAATTTTTTTCTTACAGAAAAAACTTAAAGAAAGGTAGCATTCAGAGGTCTGGAACCAGGCTAATCTTAAAGTATTGTAAAACAAAAATAATATAAATGCAATACCTCAAAATATGCATACTTAAAACAAATCCTCTTGCCTGTGAGGGGTCTCAGCAACTTCAAAGCCCTGATCCACTGCCCCACTCTCACCCAAGGGTCAGCCTTTTAGTGCCCTCTTTGATTGGCTCCCTGCTGTCGCTGACAGGGAGCACTCATGGGTCACCTCGGGCCTGCCCGAGGCACACTGCATTCTGGGACAGTTGCCCACATCGTTGGGAGGACTGTGAAGCCACACAGCCAGCAGTTTTTAGCTGCCACACATGCAGAGCTGAGCTCTTATGCACGAGTGGCTTTGGCCAAAACTGTTTCAATTTGTCAATCATTTTTGTGAATTAAACCGGTATTATAATGGAAAATAAATAATGACAGGCATTTTTCATGATAATCTACTCAAATAAACAAATGCAACAGAAAAATGTGTTCTTAGTATTGTCATTGAAAATTGCATTATTTTATATAGTCATATATCATATTCTAATATTCAGCATGTAAATATGTAGAAAGGGAGGAAAAAAATATAAACATATAAACAAACAAGTAGAATATTATGCAGTCCAGTACTATGCAGCACCACTTAAACATAATTCAATGCACATGTTTCCAATAATGTAACCAAAAACTAAACTTCATGAGCAGATGTTCTTGCAGAACACCTCTATTGTTTTGTGTATTTAATGAGTGACCACATATATTTTGTGCACTCTCATGACCCTTTTCAGTAGTCTTTTGCAGTTACATATGTCTGTCATCCTCCAGTATATGTGAACATTTGTGAAGTGAAGGAGAGGCAACCCCTCTGTTGCCCACTATCATAGGAGGAGAGAGAGCTAGAGAAGGCTGGCTCTGTGATCGGAGAAAGGATGGACTCTATGGAGGAAGTGGTGGAGAGATACACAATGAGGATGGTGGAGGCCATCCTGAACAGCACGAATCATCCACTTTCATAACATCTTGATGGGCCAAAGAAGTAATGGTGGTGGACGGCTCCTCTCTCTTCGTTGCAGGACAGGGAGACACAGAAGATATTTTATACCTACTGCCATCAGACTTTTTCATTCTTCTACAAATGGTAGATGAGCTGACAGACGTATTTGTATTCATATAGCTCTCCAAACACTCCTGACTACAGATTTATACAATGCTTAAAATACATTACTGGCTCAGTCCCTCTGTGTTTGTATCCTGTACTGGTCTGACAGACTTGAAATGTGCATGGCGTAGGTTTAACTGAGGAGCACAGTGGCTCTGGGAAAAAAGGAGGAAAAAAATTACTTTCTTGAGACATCATTTTACTGGTCAGTGAATCCCATTTCTTCCATCATAGGCGATTCTAACCTGCGATAATGCAATAATCTAACATGTTTCCTTTGGACCGGCACTGCTTGACATCAATTTAGAGGCATTGCCAAGGGAGGCACAGAGGCTCTTTGATTTTACTGCGAATTTTCCTTCCCTTTACTTGTTTGCTTGGTCATGCAACATTAATATACTTTTATGGGTGAAGTGGCCTTTTGTTTTTGGAGGGTCAAGTTGAAGCAGCACCATAAGGACAGTTTGAAAGTGGACTGTGAGGATGCAAGCATACCACAAGGGACTGTTGTTTTTTTTTCCTTTCTTCTATATTACATGTTCAACAGTAAAGTAAGCTTCACAGGAAATTACCTACGATAGCATGCCTTCAGCGTGTGTGCGAGGGACCCACAAGGGAAAACTGTCTCCGTGTTTCCAGTGTGAATTGTTGTGTTTGTTTAATGACACAGCAAACATCTGGGTCTGATGGGGAGTTTGTGTTAGCTGAGGGCCCACCTATTGTCGCAATAAAGTGTTTGAGTGTCATCTTTGTTCACCGTCAGAGAGGACACACACCTGTCTGTGCAGGCAAGCGTCTCTGTGCACACAAATACAGATATTGGCTCTTCATTAAAGTCCAGGAACATAACCCACACCTTCTACCTCCCTGCAGCATGGAAAATGAGCAGAATACAGGGACAAAAATAAATACAAGCACTAATACTTTTTTTTGGATTGGATACCAAGATTTATCAACGGGTTTATTTTCTCCCCTTACACCCCAAGCAGCCAACCTTGGTGTTCTCCACAGAGGCACATAAGAAAAGCGAAATTGTGTGAGTTGAATATTAGATTGTGTTTATGTTTTGACATCTATTGTCAGCACCGCACACAGTTTCGACATCAGCGCGGATAGACGCCGGGATAATAAAGGCAGGCAAGCAAAATGACAGGAAATGTATTATTTTGTGCAAATTTCTGAGAAGCATACGTGCTTGAGCGGGTCATGGGGCCTTTAAAAGGACGAAAGGAGCAATTACAGCAACTAAAAGCTGTTGCAGCTACCTACAGTGTGGGCATGTGGATGCTGTTTTACAAGAGCTAAATGGGACAGTCTCTATATGTATATTCATAATATAGGATCAAGTATTTTGCAGTTTCATGTTATATCCTGTCTAAAATCTGAAGCGTAAAAATGACAAGTTGTTGTTTTACATGGGGGTTTTGAGCTTGACTATTTCTTGGATGTTTCAAGGAGTCACTGCACTTGGCACTCAACAGTAACAGAGAGAGACGAGAGTGGTGGAGATATGTATTTCCCAAAATTATTCCTTTAAAAAATGAGCAAAAGGTCGGAATATGAAAAATAAAATCTTGGTGACTACTACTTTTTCTTATCATTTAATAAAAAAATAAAAATAAATGCCTAAAACCTGTTATAATGTTAAAAATTGAGCGTGGAAATGTGGTGGCTCTGCAGCGAAAATGATTAAAATGTGTGGAGCCGTAATTAGCACAGCCTCACTGAACTGCCAGGCTCGAGTTAATCACACCCTCACTGAGGTGGCATTGGCCAGATATAGATGAACACACACACACACACACACACACACACACACACACACACACACAGCCCTTTCCCACATCTCCGCAAGCAAGCAAAGCAGACTCACTCCACACAAGTAAACACAGTCAGCCACGTTGGTCTGCTGTGTGGACGGTGAGAGCCGGCACAGCGGCGTGTTGCCCTGCGATGGCACCGGTGACTGCTTTATCAGCATCCCATCATTTATGTTGTGTTAATTAGGTCCCTGTGGCTGTGGCTGGCTTGTAGCAGTGGCTGGTCCCATGAAGGGGGAATGGGAGGATAGAGAGAAAGAAAGAATAAGGGCCGAGGGGTGGGGGGTGGGGGGGGTCCTCACAGACACAGTCACATTAACATGCCCTCAGCAATGGCACCAAGCAGAGACACAGGCATGTCATAATTAATGTTAGTGAATTATTAATGCGGGCTGTCCTCAGTATGTTTGTGCGCTTGTG
>JBCAUF010000134.1:11423980-11434282 GCA_038406115.1 Haemulon aurolineatum
ATCATTGCATTCAATTAGTGTGATTGGTGACTTGAGTTTTTCTCAATCCAAACCCTCCATTGATTCATGGGTATGGACTTATTAGGTCTTTGCCTCCAAACTAATCAATGAACCCTCAGCCGTGTGGTCAATAAAAGGGTAATTTGCTCGTGGCTCTCATTCCAAAGAATGATCAGTCATCATCGTATGGTGAACAAAATGCCAGTGCGGAAAATTACATTTCGGATATCATTGATTCTGGTGGCTGCAGTTTGCTCATTAATATTTAAGAATTTCTTAGATAAGCTATGCACTCAGCAAACTGAGCCTGGTTAATAAGATCTGAGCTCAACAGACAACATGGTATCTGATTGCCTTTTTACCCACTGACCTTCAAACCCAGCAAAGCTATACAACTGTTTTGAACACACTCTTGAAAACTTTGTCTCACCTCCTACATATCACTGTGTCTACATTTGTGTAGCTTTTCATCTTACATACAATATACTGCAATAATATCTGTTGTTGGTCAGGTATGTTGTGATGGAAGGTAACTGTGGATCTGTCTTTATGTTAATCCCCATAAGGGCCCTAAAAGACCCTGTTTCTTGGACTCAAAGAAGTTGTAGCACAATGAACAGATGCATATTGAGACATAACTCTACTCTCTGAACCTCCCTGGCTGAAATACTTCTTCAACAAAAACATATTGGACGCAAAGTAGATGAGGTATTTTTCATAAAAGTAGACGCTCATTCGTCAGACTTCCTTTCTTTATGTCATACTTTACAGAACGGTGCACTGAATCCTGTCAGATTGGTGAAAGTCATTAATATTCCCCAAGAGAAGACCGAGAGGGATGACAGAATGACCGGAGGCAATCAATATGCTTTTGGCAAGGAGGTTGGGCCTTCTCCCTTTTAAACAAGCCATTTTTCAAGAATTTGTTTCCATATTTTCACAGAGAAACTGTGGAGGAAAATGTTGTCACATAAAAATATTGTGTAGTAATGAGTGTCACTCATCATTTGCAAGTTTTTTGATAGAGACACTAATGAAATTACAAAGTCTTCTGCCCAGTTGTCATTCTTTTTTCCGGTCAACCATTACTCGTCACTTGCTGCGAGATTTATTCTCTCTCTCTGGCTACAAGCTGACTGAAAAAGACTGCAGCTTTCTTCTGAATTAAGTTATTTATGGCAAGTGTGGCAAGTCTCTTTTTCTACTGAGTTGGCTCGTGTGCTTTAGGCAATTGAGAGAAGCTGCACTTTCATAACAAAACCTGCTTGCCTTGCACAGATATTTGTATGCAAGTTAATTATTGAATAGAAAGGTGGCTCATGCAATAGTTTTATGTTTGTGATGACAAAACCCTAAATCTAAATTACATCACCACATCTGGTTTTGCAACTTCAATGTGTTTTTTTCCTTATTCAGGTTAATTCTGAATTTGTTATTTGTCCCACTGGTCTGTATTGCAGGTTTGATGGCTCTTTACAAGCAGTAATAGACTTGAAGAACCTGCTCAACAACATGGTTGCTGGGATTGTCAGACAGTACAGCTTGATCGGTGAGTTTGTGAGGTCAGTCTTTGTCAACAGACTAAGGCTGCCACCTAGTGCATTTGGAGTAGCATTACAAAACCATAATGCACAATGAATAAAACACTCTGTACAGCTACTATACAAGTACTGACCCACAGGGTTCACGACTTAAATGAAAAAAACTACATAAACATACATTGTTGTGGTCTTTCTATTTAAGTGAATGGAATCGTTTAAAATGCAGCATTTCGGTACTCTCCATTAGGCTTATATAGGGTATTTAGCACCATCATGTGGTGTCACACAGTCAGATGCCCTGAATATGTTCAGCTCAAATAACATATTGAAAATGATGCAGCAATGTCTGAAAAGCTCAGTCAGCTAAGTGCATGTCTATGTCAAAGAGACATTACACACAGCACTGCTGGGTGTCAGAATAGACTGCATCTTGAGCAGCATGAACAGTCTGAAATGATCTAATGGATTGCATATGCTATAAAAAAGGATGGTATATTCTCAGACCAATTTAATTTATGGTCTCTTGCTCATACTGTATGAAAAAGAAATGACTAAAATTTTCACAAAAGTTTCCTGTGGTTACATCTGCATATCACATCAAATCCAGACCCCTGTGTTGAGAGACCCTTCCACGCACAGAGGCACACAGGCTTCGAGACAAGTTAACCCTGAATTTTTAATAAGTGCAGACCGAATATCAAAGGCCTGTAGAAAATTATAGATGAAGTCAAACGCATTTGAGTTAATTAGACAGGAAGGCACACATATAGAGAAATCCAGAAAAGTACTGTTATCATCATATGTATTAGAGTATACTGTACCTACAGCATATCACTCACTGGGTCGTGTGGTCAAACACAGGACTTTATTTCAGGACTTCTTCTATGGTATTTGGACAGTTGCCATCCACTTTTCATAGATTATTTGTAGTCAGTGTAACTAGTTAGGGTTGTGTCAGCACTGAGAGTTAACTGGTGTAATGCAGGGTGAAGCACAAATGATGATGCTGTAGTAAAATATAGTTTAATATGCAGTGCCTATAGAAAGTGATCACCACCTTGGAAATGTATTGTTTTACTGTCTGGCAATATATTAAATCAAAGCTTATTTGCCACTGATCAACAGAAAAGACTCTCACAGAATGACTTTTATGTTTATTTGTCCTCACTCGGTTCTGCTGCCACATTATTAACTTATCAAGTGTTGGACCTTCCTGATTAATGTGTATTTATATTGCAATCAAATGAAACTAGGGTTCCACAATAACAGAATATTAAACTTCGATACAATATTAGCATAAAAAAAAACTATATCCAATATTCTCTCAATACCGCTGTATAAAGGAATAAAAAAAAGATTTTTTTTAAATTAACAACCTGCACACTGAGGTAAGTACAGGAAAAGTCACTGAACTGAACACATACCAACACATTTGTAATAATGTTACTACTTGTGCAGCCTCGAGTGGAAAATCTGAATCGAGATCTGTTTTTCATTATGGCATTGTCGAATGCAGATACTGTATTGTTTTGACACATGGTGTGTTGATACTTAGATAATTTTGACAGCCCTAATTGAGACCCTTGACTACACAGAAGTGATCTCATTGTCACTAATTTGTAATTTAGTTTTATACTCATTTGTAATTGATTTAGATCAGTTTGTAGAGATATGTTTTCACTTTGACATTATTATTATTATTTTTTTGTTTCAGTTGACTTGTGTCAAAAAAATTCACTTTTACCTGATTTTTAACTGATACCTGCCAATCAGAAACAAGTATTTTTTGGTTCGATGTTACATCATATTATTAATATCCCAGCTTGTATTATAGTTGGAGAATGTGTAGTGTGTGTGTGTGGGGGAGTGTTGGCTGAGCAGAGGCGGTAGAAAGTGGAGGGCTGTCAGAGTCAGAGGGACGGGCTGTTGTTTGAAGTGCCGGGGAGCGTGGAGCCGAGGTAATTGTGTCTGACGGGCGGCGATAATGATGAGGCGCAGATCAGATCAGCTGCAGATCCCCTGCCTCCAACCCCCCGCTGCTTGCCTTCACTTTTCCCTTCTCTCCTAATTGACCGGGCCGCGTCTCCCCCGGGCCCCTTTGTTATTATTTATTAATAATTCATCGCTAAATAATTCACACCCTTGGACCTGCAGTGTTAATTGAGCCGGGTGGGGTGGCAGTGCTGGTGGGTGTGTGTATGTATGTGGGGGAAGTAGACTGGGAGGAGAGGAGGGACTTAAAATGTTGTGAGGAAATGGGAAGTGGGCCTTCCTCAACTTGTAGGGCAACAAAAAAGGGAAAAGGATTGGTTTGTAGTCTGTAGGGTTGGGGCTTTGGGGCAACTGGACATTACAGGTGTGTGTGTGTGTGTGTGTAGGTTAGAGCAAGAATGAGGAGAGTGAATGAAGTTTATTCTGATTGTTAGGCTGAGCAGGACTTGCATCTTTATTCTCTCATACATATCAATGTATATATATCAATACATATCAATAATGTTAAGTTTCCCCTTTTTGCCTGTTTTGAAGATGGAAGGAAGAGAGGTGAAGGAATACATTTCTCATTTAAGTCAGAAAGCTCTTATAAACGAGTGTTTATCAACTCATACATGAATATTTCATCATTCGGAATTTACTTGAAAGTAGAGCTGAAACAAATAGTCAGTCTTTTCACTTGACAGAAAGCAACTATTCTTATATTGGATTAATTAATTACGTTCAGTCGCTTTTCAAGCTTTTTAGTGATTGCAGCCTCTCAGATGTGAGGATAACTGTTGGTTGGATCAAACTGGACCGTTTGTTGATGATGATACCTCGGGCTCTGGAAAACTATGCTGGACGCTTACAGGCGAAATGATAAATCAGTTAATCGCAAAAATTATCTGTAGGGTTAATCAGTTCCCCACTGGAAAGCACGGATAGGGTGAAATGTATTAGGACCCCGTAGAGACACATAAATGAATAAAACGTGACTAAAAGTCTGGAATATATAAATAAAATGTTTATTTATATACCTCAGAATTTCACTTTGCCTCGGGGGGCTATTATATTGTAAGGTAGAGCTATATGCCAATATCTCAATTTCAGATATATTTTATAGCCGTGTATGTAATCCAATGAACTGAACCAAGAAACTGCAGTACAGAAACGCCAAATCTGTATAGTTGATCCATTAGAGAGCACTGACAAGTCCGATAAAATGTTGCTCTCAGTGCATTTCTCAGACAGTGTTTGTTTGTCTTATGTTATTATGTAAAGCAATGTGAATATTTGCCACTATATCATGAAATCATCTTTTTAAACTGTTAATACCGTTAATGGCCTTGTAGTTATACTGTCATTGGGGTTATAATGAAGACATGATGGTGGGTTTGCTTACATGTAAAGTCATAGCATTTACTGTTAGAAAAACTATATGCACTAAAATATGAAACTAAAATCTTGATCACAAACTGAGATTATATTGAATTTATATTAATAGGGGTTACACAAGCTGCTGCCTGAGAATAATGTTGAGTCAGTCACCCAACCAGTCTGACGTTCACCAGCAAAGGCGTCCAGCAGAGGTCAGCATCAGATCACCGGAGCGTCCGTCACATCCGGCCGAGTTGCTTCATGTGTTTGCGGAGCTGCAGTTAATTTGGAATCGCATGCTTTGTTTATGTTAAATTATTCATGCAACCTTTCATTAACACCCTAAACAAATACAAATTGCACAGCATAGAGGGAATCATAGCAGTCGCACTGTGCCAAGGAATGTTTTCTTAAGAAAATGCCTGCTCGCTGATTTGTAAACCTGCTTACTGTATATTATTACTGAGAATCACACACCCTCGCCAGAATAAACCCACTGGCCGGCTCTTTTTTCGCTCTCTGCTTGCTAACTAGTTTGCAAGTGCTTAGAATACATAAAATATGAAAAGGTTAGACTTGAGACTTTTTGTTGCCTCTGGCTGAATAGCTCATCACACTGACTCCAATGTTTAAAATTTAAGATAAATTTTAAAATTGAAAATGCTGACTGTTTCATAAGAAGTTACAAAATCATTCTCTCTGCCTCTTCCTCCCCCCCTCCTCCTCTCTCTCCCACTCAAGTCTCCCTCAGACTCAAACACTGGCACTGTGTCGAGTCGCTTGGGCAATGCTCGTCTTCAGAGCATCGCCTAGTTGCTAAATCTCTTTTAAGCGGAGCAACATATCAAAAAAATCAAAGCAACTGTGAACCCAGTCTTTTAAAAGTTTAGATTTTTTTTATTTTTTTGTTTTTTTTTAGGGGGGGGGAATTTCTTGGTTGGGGGAAAAAAACAAGTTTGTGAGAAAAAAAAAAATCTCCCTAGTTTGTGTGTTTCTTTGGGGAACGGTTCATCTGAAGCTGTCGACAAGGTCCATACAAGTCTCCTGCTACCAGGGAGCACACAGACCGTCTTTCATGCTGCGGTGGTTTGGGACCAGAGAGGAAGGGCCAGCAGAGAGGAATCCGTCTCGCCGAGCTCAGTGTGTACGCTGCATGTATTTTTGTAGACATCGCCGTCGACTTCACTTAATCTAAGAGTACATCAAAGCATCCTCTGCTCCTCTTCTTCAGCTAAATCCTTCTCTGGTCCTTATTACCAAAGTGCTCATAAATGCCTTTGGGGAGTTGCGAAGAGGAAAAAACACAAACAAAAAACAAACATGTTTGCTTTTATCTTTCAAATAACTATTTATGCTCGTACAAATGAGCATTCTGAGAGGGCCTCGTATTGTATCATAGTGGGCGAGGATGTAAAGATTCGCGCCGTCTGAAAAGAACAAAAGGAAGACGGTGTACGGCGGAGTCAACTGTTTCTGTGACGTTCGCCAGAATGTCATCATCACCGGATTTAAGTGGGTTGCCAATATCGGAAATGATGCCCTGTTTTATTTTTTTGGGGGGGGAATTCGGCAATTGGTTTCAAAAAGTGCCAGCGAACACGGGATTAACAAATGGCTTGCGCTAGGCTGTTTTTGATTTATTTTTGATGGCTCTGATGTGAGCATGGAAGTGAAGGGACTGGTTGTATACTCGGGTGGACCGCGGGGCCGTGGAGTAAACAGGCTCTCAGCGGCGCAGGAGTCTTTCCATCAGGATAGAGAGTGTAACCCCATGGAGATCCTAGAGAGTTCTGAAGCCAGAGATGGTGAATAATAGAACAAAGTGAGGATGAGCCTTCTGAGGTTCCACTGCTCTTCAACATCCCTCCATCGCTGGGAGAAGGGGTGTGCGAGAGAGAGAGGAAGACGGAGAGAGCACTGATGGTTGCAACTTCTCCGTCCGTCCTCGCTAAACTACGAAGAAAAGTTTACCTGACCGCGTTTTTTTTTTTCCTCCCAGACCACGACATCACCGAAACTTTGTTTAGAAAACAACTGTGATTGTAAACTGGCACGACGACAGCTGCACATAATGACATTCATATGACAGCATCCAAACCTAATCCCAGGGGTCTGTGGGGGCCCTTCTCCTTCTTTTTTCTTTTTTTTCTTTTTTCACTTATGAAAAATTCACCACAGCCACCTCCCCCCTCACCCCCCCCCCATCCCACACATCTCTCTTCTTTGCGTCTCCAACACCGAGAACTGACATGCGGTAAACGGAGAAATATTCAAAGGCAGGCCCGGGCTGCCTGTCTCCCACAGGGGTCTCCTTTTTACCCCCTCGCCACTGCTGAGAAATCAAAACTCTTTGGACGTCACACGGGCCGATTGAAGTTCGGTGCCTGCTCTGGAGCGGTCCCTTGCCCGACGATGGCAGGCTTCATTAGAGCTGTCAGTCAGGCCCTGGCGACGGGGCAACGCCGCAGGGCACCCTCAGGGCCCAATCAATGTTGGGGTCCCTAGGAAAGGGCCATCAAACGACCCTGTAAGACGGTGCTGACTGTAAGCCTGCATCGTAGGGCTTCACGCTCATCCCCCATTGATCACATGATTAATAGCACAGCTCCACACTTTCAGCCCTGTGTTTTTGAACTCCGGTGCAAAGCTGCGGTCTTGTATTTTTAATCATTGACTTCCCATTGGCTCGGGTATGGAAATGTGCACCCTGGAAGTCTATATATGAACGGTCTTATTGCAACTCTAATGATGAAGGAGAGCGAAACTTCTCTCACAAACAGCTCCCCAGTAGCAGCAGTGGGAAACAGGAGCCAGTTGTTATTTTTTGCATCATTTCAGCCCCGCTTTTTTTTTTTTTTTCTTCCCCCCCCCCAGTGTGTCGCAATCACAATGAGTCACATGACGCAACGAAAATAAATGAGCCAGTGGGCGCTTCTCTGTCCAACAATCTCAAATCCTGGAACAATGAGATATCCACGAAATCACGGTACACAATTCAAATACAGGAGCAAACAAAACCCAAACAAAACAAAGCAACCATCTTTGAAGAGCGAAACACTCAGACGGCCGTAGTTCCTTTCAACAATATACAGAGTGCAATATTCTCAGTACCAGTATGTTATTCAGAGCGTTCCTCCAAATATTTGGAGAGAAGGAGGGGAGATGAAACGGGGATAGAACAATGGGACTTTGGCTGTGTTATGGCGTTCGTGCACCTCGCCCCGCCAGCCCTTTGTAGTGTGTGTTGTGTAGCGTCCCCAGTCGGTCCCCCGCTTGTTCTGAGTCCAGGTGGGGTCTCAGCCCACCACCAACCCCCCCCACCTCCCCGTGCTCCCCCTCCCTGCCTATCTTGCACACACCTGCTCCATCACTCTCTCTCTCTCTCTCTCTTTCTCTCTCACACACACGCACACCTTTTTGTTTTCTCCTTTTTTTTTTCTTTTTTTTTGGTCTCCAGGCATCCAAACACAGATTGAAGAGTCAGTCAGGGCTGCTCATTGCCACGGTTGATTTATAGTTATTTAATATTTGAAGCATTTTTCAATATCACTTGTTAAACATCAGTCTTGGTATCAGGATTGGTGCCTGTAATCCAAATCCGACTCTGCCCATAAAATCATTTACCCCTCCATAATGTTAATACCACTGTAAAATATTCTGTTTGATCTGTTTGGTTCAATTCGGTGACATATGAGAAGGCATTTTGAGGATAAAAAACTCTCTGCAGAGAATATGAATAAAAACTTGATTATATAAAGATTGGGCTGTATTTAATACATACATATTATATATACACATATTAATTGAATCATGTATTATTGATTACAAACAAGATCTCTGCTGTCAAGTGCTGTGGATAGATGAAGAAGGATAAAGGATGCTGCTAATTTATTCAGGCTCTTCTTCTTATGGAGATGGATAAAATATTCTATCTGGACTATAAAAGTGAACAACTCTCTAAAGTTGGGCAGAAAGTTTCCCTCATTTCAAATGCATTATATATGTAAAAAGTTGCCCTTCAAATGCCTAAAAGCAACACATTTAGAAGTGGTAAGATATCAGTTTCATTTTATCTCACACTCACATCAATTCCACAAGATAAACCCTTGACTGCATGCCTCCTCTCTCCCCCCCTGTCTCCTCCTCCTCCTCACCCTCCTCCTCCCAGCGCGCAGTACCCAAACAGGCCGCTGGGTGATGCCGGGATGTGTGCGGCACCGAAATGAAGTTGTTGAGTCTGGAACAAAGAAAATAAAGTAATGATTTCTCTGTCAGATATTTGGCCGTGGGTACAGAGCGGTGCTCGTGTTCTTACTAAAGGGTGATCATTAGCGAGCGCCAGCGACCGTAGACACCTTTTTATCCAGCAATCAAAGGCAAATAACAACAAGAACGAGGTCTGACCTATATTCACTCTGCAGCAGCATCCCAAAGGAACGACAGGTACCCGGGCATCATGCGCCCTCCGAGCAGCGCGTTAACTCCTTACAGGGTGTGAAGAGTGACTAAAACAAACATGATCATAACCTTTCTACTAAATGTGGACGGATAAAGAGAAACACCCTCCAGCACATGATCAATTTAGCTATTCATTATTAAATTTAAATCTGGCCCCCTCCCTCTCTCCCTCTCTCTATGGGGGTAGTTGAGGGGGGCGTCCATGGTCAACGTGTAGAGGCTGTGTCTGGTGGAGGTAATCCTTGGTGATCTGCCCTAATCTGTCACAGATACGCAGCTGAAGTGCAGGGAAGCTGTTAGAGGAGAGCGGCGAGGGGTGGGGGTGGATGAGAGTCAGAAGTGGGGGGAAAACTGGATTACGGCAGTACGTCTGCATTAACTCGCTGGCCTTATCTCTTAAAATGCTCTGCAAAAACAGCTTTGGCTTGTACACAGGGAATGCTGCAGTGTACGGCTCGGATGTATGCGTGCGTGCGTGCGTGCGTGCGCGTGTGTGTCATATGAGCTGAGCTTATTTCATGGCAGCCATACAGGCCTGAGAAATAAGAGTCCTTATTATAGAGAGGAGCACGCCCAGTGCCACCTTGTGCTAGTTCACATCCCAGCCTTCCTTAGCTACGCTGAGAGCCTGACAGCCATTCCCAGGTGATTCAGTTTCCATTTGTCCCTCTTTGGTCGGGGCGCAGTGGCCGAATTGCTCCTCGGAAAGCGTGTAGATATCAAATCACTCTTTGTCCTCATATCTGAGAGTTATGTGCTTTTGACATAATTTTTTCCTGTTGGAACCACACGCAATTATGGTTTACGCAGTTATTGTGGAAAAATAACTAATTGTCGGTTGTTGCGGATGAAAACTGTCTCACATGTCGAGTCGCGCCCTGGTTTGGAGCCTGATTTACTCAGCAGCACAGGCGCACGCACACACACACACACACACACACACACACACACA
>JBCAUF010000134.1:11438652-11452379 GCA_038406115.1 Haemulon aurolineatum
GTCTGAACTCAGTCTCTTTTCATTTTGGAGTCTGGACAGTCACTTCCAGTCAGCCTGCATCTGTTTGAGCAAAACGGCGGGAGTTCCTCCTTTGGGATATGCTTTGGCTGTAATTTCTGAAACACGTATGTTTTATAGCCAAACCCTCTGGCATACAGAGCTACACGTGTGCCTTCAGACGTGAAAAGATGATGCTGATTTATCCCTGTGTGGCACAATGTCCTACAACTATTTGCCACCCTACTGTGGATCACACATTACCTTTAACTCTTACCAGTTGTCTACTTTGTAGATTTTCTTTTCATATTAGCTGTCCATATTCAGGTCTAGCTCATAATTCAGACCATCAGGCCCAAAGTATGGACTGCCCAGAGCCCAGCAGTGCGACTGCACCTAGAAGGAGTTGTCAGGGATTTAACACACTTGCAGTCCAGACTACAGCTTTCAATCCATGGGGGTTATAAATCAAAGCAGGTGGTTTCCTCCCCAAAAAACCTCTCCACAGGATAGAGTGCTTGGGGGCAGAGGGTTATGAGTGAGCGATGATAAAAGTATGGCCATAAATCAATTCTTCATCCTTATCAAAGGCATATTTCAATCTCTGTATGTACCGTTTAACTAGTGTGGTAGTAAAAAAAAAAAAAAAAAAAAGGCGGACAGAAAGAGAAGGAACTTCCATCTGTGTGTGGAAAGAAGACAGGATCTGGGATCTGACGCCTGATGAGAAATACGCCCTCAGCCATGCATTTGTACAGTATTCAAAGACACAGGCAGTCATGTTCAGGCAGTATGCTAGCAGGGGGAAATCCCCCAATACTGGGCCCTTTATCTCTCCTCACATACTCAGCTTAATGAACTCTGCTGCATGTAATGGCACATACAGGAGCTGTGTGTGTTGGAGGTGCTTTGGCTCTGTCTTTCATCCATGTTTGTATTTGATGTGTGCCTGCCAGATCATTATATTGCAGGGAGAGTTGTTTATGGCTTTGAGGTCCTGCCTTTTGGTAGTCGACGTGTTGCTCTCTTCCTTTATGTAGGAGAATCTGCATCACACAGAGGTCATATTTTGATGTAAGGCGCACTGCACATTTGAAGCGTGTTGAGTTTAATGGTAATCAATAGATTTATATGAGGCCTGCGGCCAGTGATAATACACATTTGTTTTATATGAGCCACAAGAGAACTTTGTCCATTCGACCCCCCAGGACTGGAAAGACTGCTTTGAACGCCGAGACATTAAAATTCCACACCACAGCTCGCCCAAAATAAGAGACATGTATGCACACAACCTCTGAAATGTTAATGCAATCTCATTTTTGGGTGCATCAACAAATGGAAATTATGAATGAATTCGGCAATTTGAAACGCGGCGTGTTTAACTGGCGGTGTGTAATTGAGTTTTCTTGTGCACAGAAATGAGATCTCGCCAAACATTTCAGAGATTTCGTGCGCGCACATTTCACATTTTCAACGAGCTTTGGTCAAGAAATTAAATATTTTTCAGCAGTCAGAGCAATTAATTCTCTGAAACAGCCTCCGCTCCCGTGGGGTTCAGATTAAAACATTCTACTGAAGCTGATTTGGAAAAAAAATGGGTATTATTACTTGCTCCTGCATTTATTTGATGTCTGACAACTCCCCATACAAAGACATATATTGCACTTGACTTCAATGCAGTTCAAAGTAAAATATGTATTTTTTTTTCTCGCTTACAGTGGTTTGAATGCTCCTCATGCAGATCAAAGCTGAAAAGTTAAATCTTAACTTTGGTCAAACTCAAATTCCAATACACCCGCAGGCATGTAAACAAGATTTGCTTTGTTTGTGTAATGTACCTTATGCCACATCAAGTCAGAAATCGGCCACTCCGGACAAGCCGCGGTTGCTATAGTGAGCTCTCACTTCCTGTCATCCCTCTCATGTCTCTCTGAATGAACCCAGTGATATTTAAGAGCCATGAAGATAAAGGCACATGGGCAAATTGCTAATACCATAAAGCAGTTTACTGGCTGTTGGAGCATGCTCCCTCGTGGCTTTGATGTGCCGACATACAGACCTTTATGGCTGCTGGTGGACACACCACCTTAGTCAACCCACGCTTCAGGACTCCAAGCCGGACTGTTTGCGCTCTTGCTCGTAAATCGATGTGTGTAACGAACACAACAATGAGCCTGCTTTAGCAGAGCTGCCCGGGCTGTCTGTTCCATTCAAATTTGACAGATGAGGAGGTTGTGGAGCTGCAGCACCGGCTCTCTTGGCCCTACCTGTGCAGGAGAAGCCTCTCCCTCTGATGTCTGTCTGTAAATTGACTTGCCTTTTCAGGCTTTGACCCTGATGTCTGATGTAAGACCCAGACACCCACACATCAAAGGGAACTGGGGGGGTGGGAGAATGGATTTCTATTTTGGAAGAAATATTGACTTTAGGCACTAAAGTGATGAGGCATCCAGCTTTTTCGTATCTTATGTGATATTACAGGATCTAAAAATTGATTTTTTCTTTATCATAAACTATCATAAACTGTCATAGGGTAGGTGCAGTGGTTTTGGTTGGTAAAACATGAATTGGATCTGTTTTGCATTATTTCTCTTGGATCATGGATTCAAGATCAAGTCTAATAATGAGCTTTATATACTGTGACATTTGTTCATATGCTGTATTCACCATATTAAGTATTAGTTATTTTCATTATGGTGTTATCAGTTTTTTTAATTGAAAAATGAATCAATATTTTTTTATTATAAAATCTGTAAATAGTACAAAATGTCTATCAAAGCCAAAAATAACATCTTCAAGTTGCCGATTTTATCTGATCAATAGTCCAAAACAACACCGTATTTAATTTGTAAGGATATAAAACAGAAAAAAACAGAAAAAAATTATCTTTAATGAAAAACTTTACTGATGTGTTCTCAACAAAATCTATCCAAAGTATCAATAGCAAAACTATTCATTATAAAGAATATTATTTTATTGAATATTTTATTACTGGATTGTTATTATTTATGCTTTAATATGTAAAACAAAATTGTAGTGTAGCTGATCTGGACTACATTATGAATTCAAACAATAACAATGCATCAACAATGCATGTACAATATTAGTCTACAAGGTATCTTGACTCTAGCTGTCAGATAATTGCAGTGTAACAAATAGTACTAATTGCACTACAATGAAGTAGCAGGAAAATAGAGGGTACCTGAAAAATCTCCTTCCAATTTTAGAAGTACTTGAGTACGTGTGCTTGGTTGTTTTCCATCACTGCATTTGAGACGCTGAAACCAGAAAATGTTTTGCATTTTGTGCTCAATAAATTGCTAAACAATTGATGAGTTATCAAAAATCCTGTCAGTTAATCAAATGAATGAATGAATTATTTCGGCGCTAATTTAAACCACACACTGAGGATATGCGTCTTGATCGGAAAAAGCCAAAACCCACCTACTGTAGCACTCAATCTATAGATGAATTCAATCACATTCATGTAGAAAGTCTGAGAGGCTGGACTGAGAGTGGAGGGATACTGAGCAGGCCTCTCCCCCTCCTGCAGCCCAGTATCAACAAACGGGACCCAGCTGTTGTCACGAGAGACAGGGGCCACCTGCTGCTTATCCTGCAGGCCCATTCTGCTGCAGCGTAAACATACCTGCACGGCTCTGGGACTGGGACATCAGGGAGAAGCCGAAAAACACACATGCAGACACGCACGCAGAGCGTAGAACCAGTTCTCGAGGCCCACAGGTGCTAATTTTACTGATAGCTTAGGTCAGGACAAGGATTGGCTCATTTGCTGGATTCCAGTAAAGACTCTGGTGAGAGGAGCAGTGGTGACTCACGCACACTGCCAGGAAAGGCTGAACTGGCAGCCGCAGTAGTTTACTTCTTTTTAATATGCAGTTAGCCAGCAGCTTTTTGAAGTGTAAGTCACGGCCGTGATATATATATATGTCAACAATGTGACAATTAACATGCAATGGCTTCACCAAAAACAACAATTTTCTTTGCAGTGAAGGCGTTTTTGTCTGAATGTGTGATGAATCACCTGAACCGGAGTTTATGGAGTAATTAAAAAAAAAAAAAAAAGTGGTGAGTCTGCAGCCACCACATACACACACACTTGCACAGAGCTAGACTCGTAGAGGACACTAAAGCTCCCGATGACGGGACCTCGCTCGCACACACACAAAAACGCAAGCACACACACACGTCTAATGGCACTACCAAAGCTCCCGATGATCTTTGTTGTGAGAAGTTAGCTGAGACTCTAGAGCCATCTTCAAGGTTCAGTCAGCCGCCGCGCTCAGAGTGGAGTTTTGCGGGATGGAAAAGCATTTAAGCTGGATTCACAGTGGGGATCTCCACAAAGCACGCTCAGAAGACGGCAAAACCAAGTATTATACAGCTTTCTTTGAAGAGTGGGAAATACCAGTTGTTATGTTTCCCCAAAATAAGCAGCGCAGCACACTGTGGGTTTGTACCTTCAATTTTTCTCCTTGTACAAATAAAACTAAACATGGGGGAAACGCAAACACACACAGCCACGCATGAGCACACAGGAAAACTCTTTTAGATTCAGGGGCACACTGTATACATGAAAAAGCCTCAGTGATTTACTGTACTTGTACACGCATGCACACACTACACACACATGGCAAACCACTTCCTAACCCTTTACCGCTAACTAGAGTGTTGCAGTCTGAGAGTTACGTCCCTCCTCTGGCTGCTCTTCTCGTAATCGGCGGCTGGCTGCAGCCCCGCTGCCTCGCTCAGGAGCCTCCGGGACAACGGGCCAGCCAGCCAGCCACCTGTGAGGTAGGCTGCCTGGCCTGTTGCCAGAGCAGAAAACAGATATGAAAGATAGTACCTGTGAAGGCGTCACACTCTGCTGCAAACCGTACACACTAACGCTTGCACACACACGCACACACAAAAAGGAGGGATAATTCCCTCGGCCACATGAAAGCGGGAGGCGGCGGGCAGAACGCCAGGCAGCGCTACCTGGAGACAAAGGAGCAGCACCTCTGGGGGGGTTTGATGTTCATCTGGGATTCAACATGCTGATGGATCCTGCCCGTGAGGGGCAGAGAGAGACGAGGCTTGTGTGTTTGTGTGCGTGTACGCAGATGAATATTTTTGAGCCTGGAAGCGATGTATGCTCCCAGCATGCTGCAGCTCCGTAGTCTGCAATTAATCTCTCCGACATCAGGCCCTACCCCCAGGGGGGGTGGGCAGATTTCTCTCTGCCGCTACTGATCTCCGCCGCACAGCGGGCCCGGGGGCGCGTGGGCGGTCGGAGAGCTCACCGAGTCTACTCAGGCATGAGGGGATCCACCTCAGACATGAGGCACAGCTCACCTGGCTTGGCAAGGTGGATAGTGTGATGTAAGATTAGTTGTGATCATTCAGCTAATTAAGTGTAAGAAAGCTCTTTAGGTAATGTCATGACACGTTTTATTTTCCTCGTCATTATTCTCCTATCGTGAGACAGTTTGTCATCATCACGATCCGCGTTTTAACTGACCTACTTGGTAAAATAAGTTCCATTTGCAAACTACAAATAGATTGTTGTCATGTGAAAACTTTCTCTGTCTCTCCAAAGCATGACTTCTTTTTTGTAGGATCTAAGTCAAACAGTGATGACTTTGATGACAATGCATTTTGACATCATCTGATGGGTTTTTAAAAGGCTTTTACAAGCCCCTCCAGAGTCTGATGGTGTCTCAACTCTTGAGCTTTTCCTCCAAATGATCTGACAGCATGAGAATCAGCAGGACTGGAGGCACGAAGTTTTCAAACGTCAAAAGACAAATACACGAGTACAAATATGAATATAGCTCTATGCATTTGTACTGCATATGTTATCTATTATATTTCGAACATTACCCACGCTTTCATATTTGACAAAGCTTCAGATTTAAATCATTATTTGATGAAAGCAGAGGGTTGAAATGAGATTGCAACCGTAAATTCTGTTAACATTCGGTCTTGAAAGAGACGAAGCTAAATACCATCGTATTACATACACAGTGGGCAATGTGCTCCATATGGCTGCGACTAATAATTATTGTCATTTACTAATCTGCCAATTACTTTCTTGATTCATTTTTTACTTGTATTGTCCAAAAAATGACAGAAAGTAGAGAAAAATGCCCATCACCAGCTCCCAGAGAGCAAACCCACGTCATCAAACTGTTTCGTCTAGAGCTGCAACAGCTAGCCACTTAATCGATTTGAAGATTTACAGAAAATGAATCAACTATTTTGATAATCAACTATATTATAATTGAATATTATTGGGTTTTTGATAATTGGTCAAACAAAACAAGACAATTAATATAGTCACCCCGGGCTTTAGGATATTGTTATGAGGATTTTCCACTGCTCTCTGATATTCTACTCACCAAACATTTAATCAGTCTAACTAAGAAACTAATTGCTTGGTTGCAGCCCTAGTTAATCAGCTGTTCAAAACCCAAAGATATTAAGTTTGCTATCATAGAAGACAATGAAAAAGAGCAAATGTTCACATTTAAAAAGCTGGAATAAGAGAATTTCAGGCATTTCTGCATTTGAATGAGTAACTGATCTTCTCAGGTTTTTTGGGTTTTTTTTTTTTTTTTTTTACTGATTTCTTTCTTTGAGTTTATTAATCCACACATTTCTTCAGCTTGTTCCTCTGGTATGTTACAGGTCACTAAAATCTCACAATCAACTTTCCACGAGGTAAATCAAGTGATCTGATCTTATCACCTCTCTTTGATTAAAGGCATTGCGTTAGCAGTCTGGATGAGCTGCGACCTCTCCTGAGTTACATAATCTGAACAAGAACGAAAAAAAAAAAAAGAAAAAGAAAACCGATGACGCTCCAGAAAACAATACACCTTTCTTCCCACCGAGCCTCTTGGTTCTGTTCCACACTCAGCTGACTGATGGCACCGGTGGAAACGGTGATGCTGCTGCTACCGGATAATCCCGTGTTTATGTTTGCATGTGTATACTGAAACATGCGCCGTGTCGCTCCACATCAGCACAAAGGACCTGTGATGTGAGGATTACCACGTAGAAGCCATGCAGCGCTTTTGGTTTCATGCGGCGGGACGACGGCTGGCTGCCGCGCACCACCACCCCTCTGTACTGTCCTAATGATGTTGTCTGAGCACCGAGGGGTGGGGATGTGGGAGGGGGTGTGGAGGGAGGAATAGAGTTTGGGGGGTGGGGAGGGGGGCAGGGGAAAATGGGGGAGGGGGGGATGCTACTTATCTCCACTGCTCTGCAGCATTTCTCTTAATTAAAACTCCTATCTGTGTCTTTGAAGTTCATAATGAGTCAGTTTGGTTACGCGGAGGAACAGGGAGAAAATAAGGCCAGGGCTGATATTTATGCCGTTATTTCTCCACCTCTGATTCCTCCTGGTATTCGACACCACATTGAACGTATGTTATTGCGTGTTATGCCAGGGAGCGAGCATTGTTGCCTTGTCTCTTATTTTGTTATTTACACGAAAACAACCTAGAGGAGTGACGATGTAAGAAATGAGGCTGATAAAAAGGAGCCAGTGCTGCTCATTTTTTTCATTATGGGATGTGAATGGGTTTAATCTTATCACTGGCTGCTCCTCACAGCTTGTGCTGATCTCTCTCTCCCTCGTTCTCTCTCTCTCTCTCTCTCTCTGTCTCTCTCTCTCTCTCTCTCTCTCTCTCTCACTCTCTCTCTCTCTCTCTGTCTCGCTGCACACTCCTGCTTTCACAGGCCTTTCAGATTACAGTCAAATATTACAGCCCGTGACCAATCTCCAATTAACCAAATGTTGTAGGGGTATAGTATCACCCTTGGCTCCTTTCATGCTCCTTTAACGCCTTTTCAAGGGGCTTGAATATTTTTCACTTCTGTACTATGAAATATCATTCTGTTAAAGCCTCCTCACTCTTCCTGCACGGCACCAATGGAAGCTTAACCTAAATAAATCAGTCTTCCTGTAATGTATTCTAAATCAGCTTGGAATTAATTGAACCTCAAAATTGTATTCCAATCAAGTAAATTACCACAGCATCCCAGCTTTGAAAGGCTGACCAAGGAATTTTAGTGTCTTTAATTTTCGTCACAAACTACCAGGCATAATCGAGCGTTTAATGAGCTGATCGTTTGACAACGTGGTCTACATGCGTTTTGCCGGTTTACACGCGGGCCCCCTTTTGTGTGTGTTTTGATGTGCTTTGGCAGTGGTATCGCCGTGACATTTTTGTATTTTTAATCTACTCTCGCTCATGTTTACGCTCCACCGTCGTGTTTTAAAGCAGATAGGGAAATAATTAGAGGCTAAAACGGAACATTATGGGCAGAATAAATCACAGAGAAGCAGGTCCAGCGACGACGACCGAGATGCAAACTGTTCTGCCAGCGCCGACGAACACACTGAAGTCTCTATAAATGTTTTTACACTGTGCGCCGCGATTTGTTGACCTGCGTGAGTCGTCAGTTGCAAGCAAACACAAAGCGTCGCAGCTCCAAGTTTCCTACCGTCGGAATTTTATTTTCCTCGAGTGCTTTTCTTTTCATTCCTCGTAGCTCAGATGAACCTCGGCGATAACCCCGAAACTCCGCTTCATTCCCTCACTTCACTCCAAAACTCTCCAGGCTTGCTCGGAGCTGGCACCTTCTCTGTTTCCTTCCCAGCAAAGAAATCAGAACCTTCTGATACACTGGACGTGAGACTTCAGATAGCATGTTATTTATTTCTCCTTCTCTTTCTCGAGTCGAGATAACTTCAAAAGAACACCCAGATAGTATGAAGCACGTTTGATGTCACCGGGGACAAATATTGCAGCCGAGACTGGTGTAAAGTTTGGAGAAGGCGAGGTGAAAAGATCAATATGAGAGGGAGACAGAAAAAGACTTGCCCAATACTGTATGTCATATATGGCAGAATTGTGTCTTTTGTGTTTTAAAATTAGTTTCATAATAACCGCTTTGAAATAAGCTTTGCTCTGTTTTTTGCATCACTATGTCAACTGTGACAAACAGTCGCTGTTAGTCAGAAATGAGACTGACGTGGTTGTGTGCCGTATTGCTCTAGAAACGCTGAATTCAAAATGACGACTGTGGGAACGGAGACTGTGAGAGTGCTGCGGGTTTTTGGCAATAGGTTTCCTGTTTGAACTACCATAAAATACAGTTCTTGGCTATGTGGCTTTTAATTGCTAATCTAATTGTTTTCCATGACTCTCTCTCTGCTTCAAAGGCGGACGCGATCAGTTGCAACCACTGGAGCTTCATAATTCAATTCTTGAGCTTATATTTCTGTGCTATGGTGCTGTAAATCTACAACAGGCTTGCATAGACTGTCGTAATTAGTCCTAATCAAGGTCTGAATAAAATGAAATGACTCAAGAAATGAAACACACACGGCACAAAGCTTGTAATGATGATATTTGGATGCGAACGCTCGTTATTTCCCCTTAAAGCAGCATTAATTGATTTTTTGTCCACCTGGGGGCAGCAGAACAGGCTCTAAACACAAGACTGACGTACAGTATCATCGCCTTATTAAGTTGTTCTTGCAAAAGTGCCGACAAGCAATGATCAAATTACACATTTCACATTTCACAGAGCATTATTAGCATTCATTTGCAGTCATGTTTTTGGTCACTTCATGAATGTAAGTCTAATGTTTACTCTCCTCTCAGCTTTCACTCACGGCTGAGCGAAATGTCCCTTTAGATGCTGAATTCTTTCCCGTGTTCACCTGCTATTTGGTGCTGAGCAGGTAACATGCAGTGGGTGTTTAACAGTTCAGCTGAGCTTGCGAAAATGTCAAATTTGTCTTTCTGTGTGATTGTAATTTAGGTGAAAACATAAAATCCAACAAATGTAGAGAATTCAGATTCCCATAATACATCTATACTTGTGTTGGAGTGGATCTGAATGAATCACTGTCACTGTTGCTTCAAAGAAATGTCTCTGAAACAAATCAGCAACTACTTCTTAACATCTACAAGAAAGAGGTGTTCCTCCTGAAAAACTAAGGAGGTTTTTGCTTTGTGTACTGCCTCAAAACATAGTCTCTAGTCAAAGAAATTGCACAGATTGGTGAAATAAAACATCCCTGAATAAAAATGCTGCTGCAAAACCAAAACAACAAGCTGAAAGATGTTAAAATGCTCTGTGGAGCGAAGGGGAACTGCAGAGTTGAGCGACAATACTCCTCTTGACATTTTTCACATTGCACAGACTCGTTTAGTCTGTTATTAAGATAAAAATGTCGACTGGCAACTGTGAAGCTTGAAGATAATCAACTTTAAGTTCAAAATAAAAGAAAAAATGGAGGCGCAGAAGAAAGCATGTTGATATGTTTATCGCTGATATCTCAAAGGCCAGGGCTCCAGCCGATGCCAGGTTTTCCAGCACCTCTATTACTGACACACACACAGCCGCGGGCCTGGAAATTGCCTTTCTGTGTCCAGAGGCAGAATTCAGTGGAGCGTCTTGAGAAAATGCATCTGCAAGGACACAGAAGTCCTCTTCAGGTCTAAACCTTTGATCCTTAAGAGACCCCCACCTTCCTTTTACCCCTTAGGTACAGGCATCAGTGTAATTGAAGATCATTACCAACCCACAATGCAACCCTCTCAGCGACCGTCTCCATAATGGAAATGAATTGTGCGGCGCGGAGCAGCTCACAACAGCAGAAAATGGAAGCCAAGAGGTAGAAGGAGCGAGGGATGTATACCAAATTGAAATGAAGTGGAAATATCCTGTCCGTGGTGCCATTGGTTAGCCAAGGAGCCGAAACGAGCAAGATTACTGGCTTACATTTGTAGCTCCTCAGTGTTTTTGTTTTGTTTCGCTGAAGTGGGGTGGTGTATGGGGGGGTTGGAGGGGGGGGAGTTTGTGTGTGTGTGCACTTCAAAAGAATTTGCAACAAACCTAATTCATCTGAAGCGTAGGATGAGCTGGTAAGAAAGATGAAAGATGAAAGTGAGTTGGCATGGAAACAGAAAGCACATCAGTGCTCGCTGGCACACAAAAGGGCTGCCTGTGTTGCATGTTGCATTTCTGCGGGAAAGGATCCAGAGAGGCTTCAAGTGCTATCATGACCTTACACACAAAATTAGCCAATTATGACTAACTAGGGTGCTCAATTTCCACTTTTTTTATGAGACCATGCTTATCATGTTTTTCTCTATTTTTACATAGGCCTATAATCTGGAGCATAGAATCAACATTTTTGTTACACACCTTCGAGTATGTTTCCTCCACACTTGTTTGGTTGGAGTGTTTGCTGATCAACACGAGGGCACATTCAAGATTTCAAAAACACCTATAAAAATCGCCCCATCTCTCTTTCGCACTTTCTTTCAACCTCTGGCTGTCCCCGGCTCTGTCGTTATCACTTTTCATCTCTTCGCAGACACAGGTGAAGTATTAATTGGAAAGCAGCGAGAGCCCATATATCTTTTTTTCCATTTGATCTCAGGTAGGGGAATTCCACAAGTTGCTACTGCACAGACCTCCAGTGCTGCTGTTGCTGCCACTACACACACACACATGCACACGCACAGACACATCGACACATGTATGCTCGGCTCATAACAACACAAGAGAAGTCAACAGAACATAAAGAACTGCGAAGATCTCAGAGAGAAAGTTTTTTTTTCTGCAAACTGCAGCAGCATTCATACAACAAACGCAATCCAACTAAGAAAAAAAAGAGAAAACATTAAAGCACACAATCATTTCCAGAAAAGCAAACATTGTACAACAGTGTTGCCCCTAAACATTTGTGGTCAGAACATTTGAAACAAAGAGGGCCTCTAAACAGGTAAACCGCCAGGACACAGTGTTTACCATTTCATGTTCTCTCTCCGCAGAGGAGTTTGATCTTTTTCTCCTGTATATCCCGCAGTGTCACAAACACAATGCAGTGTCTCGCAGCTTCAAAGGCCCATCGGTGACAGGTTCAGGGGGAAAAGATCAAATATTCATTTCTAAGACACAGAATGGAAATTTAAATGAAATACAGTGAAAATAGGAAAATAACTGCTCGTGTCACTCGTGACAGGGACCCGCTCGGGAGGAAAAACCTTTGGGCTCTCCTTTGTGTCGTGTTTTATTTTTGTAACGTTGTTCAGTGTGGCGAAAATGGCTGTTTTTTCCCTTAAATCCGCTTGCACAGAGAGTTTCATCCTCAAAATTAGTTCTTTGTTTGACAGTCGGAGGAACAGGCGGACAGACTCGGAGTCTGATTTTAATTATTCCTTCCATCTAAAAAACCTTTTTCAGCCCTTTATGAAACCTTGGGGTTTCTCACTCCTCGCTGCAGCCAACTTTGTGCGTGAAAGATCGCAGGCTTGTTTTGCACTCAATTAAAACTTTCGGTTTGTTGCTTGTTATGGCACCAAATGTTCTCATCATATCATCATATTAACTGGCAACCCTCTCTCTCGGCTCACTTTTTTTTTTTTTTTCCTGCTCGCTGCATACCATCAACAAAATATCCCTCTGGGCCCCCGTGGCACGCCCAGCAAAGAGCTAATTGAGTTAAATTGCATTAATATGACATACTGTATGTCCTTCCAACCGAAAGAAGAACATCGCTCTCTAATGCCCTCATGTTTATGATTATATGGGATATTGATTCCAGCACTTTAAAGAGACGGGCGTTTTATCATATCATCCAAACAGCTCTCTCATGGTTGCTTGTTTACAGCAAAACCCGACTAAATCGTAAACACAGATAGCAAACACATGCATGCAAAATTCCCACAGCAATTTGAATACCAATCCTTAGCAAACACCCTTTTTTGCTCTTTCCATGCGCTTGCGGAGGGAGCAACTTAATCTCTCTCCCCTCAGAGGCGAGCCGGGCTGTCAGCTGAAATATGGGCGGGCCACGGACCGATCACTAGCTGAGTGTTTCATCAATATAACAACGATAACAACAGGTCTGACCCCGTGAAGCCTCCAAATCCAAACTTCACAGAGGGAGGAGGAGGAGCTCCCTCTACTTCTGTTAAGTGTGTGAAGAGGTGGAGGGCTTTAGTGGATTATTGTGATCCCTGCCTGGCTGGCACGCGCATGGGAGCGTCTGCTGCGCTGCAAGTCGGGATGTAGACGGAGGACCCGTCGCTGCCGCCGCCGCCATTGTTTTCCGGGTTGTCACTTCCCTTGTGCATTTTAAACAATGTGAGCATCACTGCAGCGCAGGTATGCTGAAGATCTTCTTCTCGCCGCATCCTACCACGCAGTGACTCGCAACAGTGCAAAAGCTGACACCGCACCAAGCACCAGAACAGCCAGGATTAAATTACCGCCGCTTTTCCCCCCGTCCCTTGTTCTCCTCCTCCTCGTACTGCTCTATGTCGTTCCTTCTCCCCCTTGCATTTTGTCTAAGTGTGGATGCATCTGAAATGTGAGAGACTGCTCCAGCAGAGGGGAAAGCGGAAGGGAGACCAGCCGGCACATGTTGAAAGGCATGGCTGCTCTTTAATGTGGCTCCAGCTTGGGAGTCCCAGGCCTAATGAGGTGCTGTGGAGCTCTCCCGCTCCATCTCCCTTCGCCTACACACCAGCGGCCCACATACTGCCACGGCTGCACCATTCAGGATCATTAAGGCGATGCTCCCAAATTCCTCTGGGGACCCTGAAAGGCACACGGGGGCTCTTGGGTGAGAACTACGCTCCAGTCGCCAGCAGCCACACCCAACATCCAACACACACACACACACACAC
>JBCAUF010000134.1:11464570-11477193 GCA_038406115.1 Haemulon aurolineatum
TAAAACACTATAAATCACATAATTCAATGAACTGAATTTGTACAGACTGCTCATTCTCAGTTTCTTCTTCCAGTTCTTCTGACCAACCCAGTCGCCAGAGTAAAATGTTGGCGTACGTTTCTGCAAACCACAGAATCTCGGATACGTTGAATTTCTTCGTTTCACTTTCATGTTGTGACAGCACTGTGGTTAAGGTCTGGTTCTGTTTAGGCACAAAAAAACGCTTGGTAGGGTACGGAAAAGATCATGGTTTGGGGTAAAATACCCAGTTTTGTTGCCAGAAAATCGGCTTCAAAATGCCCCGACGTCTCACTAAAAATACCCAATTTTGGAGGTCGAAATGGGAAACGTAGAGTGGTTTTGAGGTGGTCTTGAACAGCGCTCACGGCTGCTTGAGCAGCTTTCTGCCATAACCACCACCCCACCCGCCTCCTTCACATGATGTGAAACACATCACATTAAGTTAGTGAGATGTTCTCCAAATGCTGTTTGCAATTTCTATTTGTTGATTTTCTCATCTCCTGTGCAACTATATTGCTTCAGCAAAATAAGTTTGGGGTAAAATGTCAATTTCCTGAGCGCCTCTGACAGAAAATATCTGCACTGTATGTGTTTTTCAGATGCCACATTTTCCCAGGTGAAATTTGGTCTTATCTGTGATCTCTGGTGACGTTGTGGAGCAGGATGTGGGCACGGCAGATGTGAGTGTTACAGGATCTTATTGCGTGAGCTTTCATTTAGATTATGCATGTAAAGCTACAGAGGAAACCCACATGCCGCAGTGCGAGAGCAATGAGATGAGACGAACACAAACCACAAGCAGACACAGAAAAAACCCTCCCGTCCCGTCGGACGTCACGACGAGGCCGCTCAATGAAAACAAACACTGTGTCTTGTGAACGATGGAAGGAGGGAGAGCGAGGATGTTGCTGCAATCGAGTGCGACCGTGGGTTTTAATTGTGCTGCGCCCGGAGTGCCTCCACCAATCAGATTCCTTGCTCAGGCACACTCCAGGGTGACCGCAGAGGAACAAAAAACAAATGCTGGGCAAACAAACCAGCCCTGATCCAAAGCCACGGAGCCCATCCTGTCTCAGCAGCAACAGAGCTGTCAAGAGGCTTTCAGGAACAGACCCCCATTCCTCCACGCTTCCTCCTTAGGATTTTCCTCCCAGGATTTTTCCTTTTACCCCAAATGATCCTCTCCTCTCCTCTCCTTCCCCTTCCTTCCCTCTCCTCTTTTCACTTTCTTACTCCCTATCTATCTCCGTCTCCCTCCCTCCTTCTCTCCCTCTGTGTCACTCGGCCCATCTGGGCTGTCTGGTGGAGTTGGGAACATCGGTCCCTGTCAGGGGAGCTCAGTGGGGCCCTGTTGAAGACACAAAGGGCGGATTACTGCAGCTGCCAGTCACACTAAGACCCACACAGCAGCTCTTCGGAGTCTATTCCAGTGTCCTCAACCCTCACACCCAGCCCTATCACAAAGGGACATCATTAGCTCCGGCACAAAGGAGGCCCCTGCTCACCCCGTCTTAAGCAACACTGCAATCAGGCCCACAAATAGCGTGATTAGTGAAGATAATATGCATGTGTAATGTATGCTAAGGCAGTGTCATCTGCTCAAAATAGGAAGGGTGCGTTGAAGGGCTTTGTTTTTGAGGAGCATCTTTCACACAGATTTCATGCCATGTCATAATTGCATGTATTCTCGGAGGTTGTCTCACTTTTCCAAGACGTTTTTTGTTTTTGTCATTTTTCGCAAGATGCCCCTGTAAACAATGAAGCAGTCTTAGTTGCCCGAGTAGGGAGGCAATCACACATCATAACCATCAGGGCAAATTATGATATACTATAATGTAATTTTCATGATATGAAAGTTCATAAGCAAGAAATACAAAAGCTTTATGTTTACCTCTCTGTGTTTCCCTTCCTTTCCTTTAAACAATATTAAATCATTTTAGTGTCAGAGGGTTAAACTTAAGCCTCATACAATCGTAATGCTCAGCTGAAAGGTTATATTATATATTGAGCGATTTTAATTATACATCAAAAGGTGTGTTTTAATTGGACTTTCCAGGCGAATTTCGCTCCTTGTCTTGCGTGTGGTGAAAATATGTTTTTGTCTGAGAAATCATTACATTTGATCTTAATTGCGAGAACAAAGGATCCCCCACCCATCACTCTCTCACCATTGAGCAACCGCAATACGCATAGTTTCCTTTTTGTTTGTTCTTATTTAATCATCTCTCATATCATTGAGGGGAAACAGTTGTGCGAAGTCGCGTCGGACCGAGATTAATTTCATCTTCGCCCGCTGTGATCCAGCCCGATCCCCTGTGACAGATCACACTGAGCATCTGGCCGGATCTGCTAATGCACCGGAGCCAAGCGGCACTCAGGGTGCCTAAAACACATATTCACTGCTCCAGCACTCATGCTGGGTCGCCAGCACTATCCAGCGCGGTTATGGTGTTGGCTGTAGACTATAACTAATAATGTCTCCATTCATGCAGTTTGGCGAGTGACAACACTGAATTCACTGCATGGAGGGTCCCTCTCTCTCTCTCTCTCTCTCTCTCTCAAAGAAACATGAAAATGTTTCGTTCTTTTTCTGTCTTTGGTCGTGTTATTCCACTGACACTCTGCATCCAGACTGCATGATGAGGATCAAAGGGTCAACAGGGCTGGTGCTCATGTCAACAGTCTCAAAATAGCCTTGAAATCTTGGCGAAACCTCTCCTTGAGTGGATGCTACAATTTCTCTGGACGGCAGCATTCCTTAAAGGAATAGTTCCACATTTTGAGAGACGCTCTCATTTGCTTTTCTGATGGGGATGCAAAAAATCAATACCACTTTCATATCTGTCTGTTACATTTTAAGGCTACAACCAACAAGCGGACAGCTTAGCTTAATTTAGCATAAAGATTAGATACATGGAGAAACAGTTAGCTTGGCTTTGTCTAAAGGTTGCAAAAAAATGTCTGTCAGCACCTCTAAAGCGCTATAATTAACAGGATATCCCTGTTTTGTTTATAACAAAACCCAAAGTGTAAAAACATCCTTTTGCCATTTTACGGGGTGTTTGTTTTGTTGTACTATTTCCAGGAACAACCATTGACTGTAGCCTTGTATTTAAAGACAGAATATGTTGCATTTCCATAGTAAAATGGTAAAGGCCGTTACATTTGGTCACCTGTCATGACGTCTTCCTGAACGCCCCGTGCATCTCTTACAGACGTGAGAGGCTAGCTCATGCGTCTGTAGGAGACACTGAGGGCCATGACTAAGCGCCAACTGGGAATGAGAATGAGTTGGTCTTCCAAGGAAACAATCGGGAATCTACAAGTTTTTTTGGGAAACACAAGAAACAGAGAGGAAGGAAGTCAGGGAGCGAGAATAAGTGGAGCATATGTAAAACCTTGGTGCATTACCACGTCCATGAACATTTCTGCTTGATTTTGATTCTGTGTTTTTCTTTTAGCAGTAGAGATATTAACTCCTATGATACCATTTCAATTCACGGCATCATCAAACTGTGCCATATTCATTGTTTGTTTTCATTTCATGTTTGTTTTTGAGACGTCTAGAAATTACAAACTGTATCTTTAACTGGCAGACATAACAGGAGGCATCATTTTTCTCATTTAATTCTGCACCAGAGAGCGATTGAGTATTCTTCTCAAAATATTGAACTATTCCTTTAAATACCAGTCTAAGCAACATGTAGTTTTCAAGTACACTCCCACAGAAACTATGGAAGCATATGCCTGCAGTGATTTTCATTCGCCATAACCACTGATAAAATTATAACAAATGTTGGCTGTTAAAATTACATTGCACATCCTCCCCTTTGATAGGTTCGTTGATGAACTAGACTTTTCCGTATCAGTCGTTTTATCACTGACCCGAGGAATTCTCGTAACCTGAGAATAGTCTTTGAATGTTTTGGATTAAAGCAAGGAACAGTATAAAAAATGAGGCTCAAAGGCTCGATAAAGAGGTTGGAAATGCCTTTTAAGTCTGAACCTGGACCAGTGGCAGTCTCCAAAGAGAGGAAACATTCACATGTTTTATGTGTGGTGGGAGGGATTTCTGTCTAACGAAATGTGTGAACATTTTAAGTGTCGTGTGGAGGGCTGGCTTGGTTTTCTGTCTTGTCTCTTGTCTGTCTCTTTGTCTTTGCGTCTGACATTGTAGTGCGTGAAAGAGGTGACCCCGATAGCGCTGGCACTCACAGACAAATCAAACCTCTGGCCAGTGACTCCACTGGATGGAGATGAAAACGGAGTCTCAGTCAAAGCCAGGGCGAGTCAAGTGAATCAGAGGAGGGCAAATGACATTAACAGCAGTGGGGAGGCACCAACACTGGAAAAACCCACAGGGGCAGCAGGTCACCACATCCTGAATGAAATGCCTTCCTGATACATTTTTTCAATTATTCCCAAGGAAATTTAGAAAAATAGTATGAATGTTTACAGAAGACTCCTTAAGGTGTGGTGGCACTAAATCTCTTGCAGGCCTTTTCGTGACTACACTTTATGAGGCAGATGGCAGGGCGAGGCAGGGCAAGACGGATTTTGGCACAGCCACTTTACTATACATCCTCTGGGATTTTACTGTTTCAGATTTGGCTCAAATTGGGCCGCGACTTGGGCGAGACTGAGGCCAAGAGTTCAAACGATCTCCTGGCCCGCATATTTCAGCTGTAATAAAATTAGCAACAAGACAAAACAGGCTGTAGCTGTACAGTAGACTGCACGTCTCTGCTCCCCCCCCAAGCTGTATGTATCTCACTTCAGAAATATTACCTGCAAGCACATGTTGGGGCTCAAAAGGAACTTGGAGGGGAAAATATGACATTTTCAGTTTAGACTCAGCCCAGAAATGAAGGCCAGTTACAGAGAGAGCCGGAGTCTGCCTTTGATGTCTCCTCCCAGACCAGCATGAACAATAACACACTCATTTACCAACACATGAAGTCATGCGTGCACACAAACATAAACCTCAATGCACATTTTCCAAAATCCTTCTGCACACAATTGCAGAGAGAACTTGTAAAATCGTCGATGGTATGTGTGTGAAACAAGATAACTCCTTTTCACTGTGTTAAGGACAATAGCATTTTCAAAGATGTAATTTAAGATATGACACAGAATACATTTCAATATTAGTAATCACCACTTTTATCAGAAGTAATTAAAGCAGTGACAGGATAAGTAAATCACTTTTGTCTACTCAAGAACATGGCTATTCTTTTTTTTTTTTTTTTTTACTCCTTCGCCTGAGGCGTGCCAAGAAGAAATGACTCATTTGCAACAATTTCTTCGTGTTGGGAGACGTGGGGGGAAAACCCTTAGACAAAGGAATGAAATGAGTTGTTTCCCCACTCTGAAACAGAGTCAAACACTGCCTGCTTGGGAAAAAAAACACTCATCTGATGCTTTTTAAGTACAACAAAGGAGCAGAGCCAAGGTGCCTAACTAAACCTGTCAAATTGGCAGCATGTGCTTGTGTCTGGAATTGCTTTCCTCTCTAGTAACAACTCCCGGGAATTGTGGACTTTTCCTCTGTGAGACTAGAAGAAATCAATCAGCACGAGTAAGTATCACACTCCAGTGGTTTTAACAGTTAATATCCTGATGGTGTAGGCCGCTGCACACAGGAAATAAGCTACCAACCTGGTTAAATATTGCTTGCTCGGGCTTTTTACACAGGCCCTCTTCAGCTGTGGGCCCTTGGAAATGAAATGGAGGTCAATTTGCATCATAATAAACCCAAATAGGCACATGGCCGCAAACATAAACACATTAACTCTGATTGGGTATCTGAAGGCTGGCTCAAAATTGAAACGCTCCAAATTTATATGAAAAAAGCACGTTTATTTATTTCATTTATCAATTTCTGGGACCTAGATATAAACCATTCAGTGTGCTAAAATAATTACATCCAAATAATATTAAATATATAAATTATATTATTAATGTTTTTAATGTCTCCAGTCAAAGCCATAATGTTACAGAGTGCTAGTGGATCCAGAAAGCAGGTGTCAGACAGACTAGAGTAAACTCAAACGTGGCCCATTTTCTTCACTTTATCTAAAATTAATGACAAAATACAAACTTAAAGCTGCATTTTACAGTTGAACCGCCAGATATTTCCCTCAGGAGCTGATCGAGACCAAAACAGAGCTGAAAGAAGGAACACTGTCCAGTTATAGTTTATTTTAAATGCTGCTGTACTGTTTGTGTAAGTAACCAGCTGTTTGCCATATTGACTTTACAAGGTGATAACAGCTCAGTTTGAGTGTTTACAGCATGTTTCAGTTACCCTATGTGGCAAAAAATCGATTAGTGCATGTGTGAAATAAAAAAGTGTTTTTTTTTTCCTTTAACATTTTACTTACACAGAATCCAAATCTGAAAAATCGGAAATGATCAGATCTTAACTGTACCCTAATCTAACCTTTGTGCAGTGACGCACAGGCTTCCACGGTGATATGTACACAAGCTAGCACACACACACACACACACACACAAACAGTGAGCAGAACCAGGCTGGCTGTGTTTACTGTTTAGCCCTGCGTGTTGATGTGATGAGACACCCAGGCTGATAACACAGGGCCAGAGGTACCGCCGCTCCGTGTTTGATCTCAGGCAGCCGCGGCGGGCTGAGTCTGGGCGACGGGACAGGCGGAGGAGCGGGGTCAGCGAGGTGTGCTGTGTGCTTGATTACAGACTGGATGGGGGCCCCGCGACCTCTTAGCAGGTCAGCGCTGACCCCTGACCCCGACACAGCAGGCCCCGACGCAGTGCTCAATGCTTTCTCCAATAACACAGTGGGATGAAAGAAGTAGCTGTGTGCACTGAGAGGACTGGACCACTTCCCCTTTAGACCTGAAGAATGTAGCACAACACAGCAGCGCACAGTGGAGCACGGCTGCTCGCGAAGCTTGGCCAGCCTCTGGACATATGCGTGCCCTGCGCAATAAAAAGGAATCTTGTCATGCCTCTCTAACCTGATCAATTACACCAGTCGAGACCTTGCGCTTTCCCACAGCGTAACTGAAGGAAAAACCACGAAATTCGCACTTAGAGGAGGCCGAAAGACTGCTTTTTTTCAAATCTTCTGATAAATATTTCAGTAACCGCTGTGTTGCACGGTGTGATAGGTCATCTCAGATCATTCTCACAGTGCACGCACGGGTAAATGACTGCCCCTATCAACAATACAATCCCGTGGTGCCAATGGGCAAGCTCAGCAGATTTTCATAAATTCCTGTAAACTGACAGTCCGCTCCAGAGAAGGTGTCCGTCCCAGCTGGGTGAAGTTTGTAGGTAAATACCCTCACCATCGTTCTCCCCGAAGGCACCTGGGTCAGCCAAGTGTTAATCTGCCCATTAGTCTTCACGAGTGACAGCGGGACAGGGTTGCATGTGCACACACAGGAGAGAGAGGCTGCCTGCCATGATATTATATGCCTCAGAGGATTGCTCTTTTGGCTCGAGTGAGGCGACGCTTGCAGGTATCGGTGCGCGATGTGGACGCGCTGCGTGTCGAGGGGTGGAGAGAGTCAGAGAGGAGAAAGAAATTGTGTCTGTGCATGCGCGCGTTGTTCACCGATGATGGCGGCGCACAGGCGCTTGGGTTTTTGAAGTTTGGAGAATGTAAGTTAATACTGTCTCCCCTGTGAGAGTGAGCCAAGTCTTAGGGGAAAAGTGATCCCTAACTCTCTCTCTCGCTTTCTCTGAGGAGCTTACTTGGTGCTTTCTTTTCCTTTCTGTCAGCATCACTGACTGGCGAGGATAGAAAGGTGGAGTCAGGTGCCTCTTGGTGTGAGTCACTCTTTATCACTGCGAGTAAGACAATGGAGGAGTGTGCTGATCGGATTCGGTAATAGTGGGTGGAGGAGGGGATCCTCAGGAAACTTGTTTGTCTGCATTGTTTCAAATGTTAAAATGCTGTTGGGTGTACCACCACTTTTTGATTGCTATGAAAGTTTATGAAGACGTTCACGGTCCTCAGAGGATGAATCCTACTGACTTTCCCTCTTTCACTACCAGCAGATCAAAGTTTTGACTTATCCAGTAAATGTCTCAACATTACTGCATGGACTGCTACAACATTTTTGTACAGACATTTATAGCTCTCAGACGTTGAATCCTAAATATTTTGATCATCCACTGAATTTTCTACTAACGCCACAATGAGGTTGACATTTGTGGTTTCAAGTGAAATTGAGTGCAAAGGGACTGCCATGAAATTTGGTACGGCTGTGGGTCACGTCCCGCTCATGAATCATAACAACTATAGTATCAATTTTAATTTTTCCAATTTTCTGGCTCATGACTAAATACTAAATAAAAATAGTAAAACTAGTGAAATTCCCATCAGCCTCAGCTATACTTTATGGTGATCACTAATTAACAAATGTTCACATGCCAACACCCTAAACTGGGTGGTCATCATAGTATGCATTATCTGCATTAGCATCATCGCTGTCAGCATGTTTGCAGTGCTGTGTAGAACTGTGTAGCTGCTAGCATGGCTGTAGACTTTTTTTTCATGTTTTAAATGTATTTCACAGGAGTACCATGATGCTTTTTTGTACCTTGACTGTGTTCTTGGACTACTTTCTTTCTTTCTATAAACTCTTGCCTCTCCTTTCCAAAATTGGACACATCCAAAATATAGACAAATTCCCCTCCTCTTCCATCAAGGAGATAATTTCATTTTAATGACAGTTTGTCTGAGACAGCCTCCTGACAGCATTGTCATAAATCAACAGATCACACGTCTGCCCCTCTCTTCCTCAGCTTACCCCCAAGACACTTTCCTCCCCTTCAAGAGGATGACTCACCTTTCACCAATCAAAGAGCAGCACAAATAATCACTCACCTTGGACCTCCCCCGTTTTTGATTTGCACGTTTGATAAATGGTGTCTTTTCTCGGATTTAATTGCACGCTCTTTTCATCATAATTTGATGTTTGTTTCCTGTCGTTTTCTTGGAGATGGCTGCAAGCTCAAGGGCTATAATTTCTACATCAAGGAAGTTGTTATGAATGACTAGCAGGTGGAATAGACAGCGGAGTAGGGATTTCACCACCAAACTCACCTGGCAGGTGAATTTAGAAACTGGTATTGACAAATCATTACGCCAAACAGACTCACACACACATACACACACACACACATGCTCAGACAGAGAAACACACACATATGCAGCACAAAGCGCGAACGAGAGATAATTAGGCTAATTTCTGTTTGAAGTATTATGCATTGCAATGAAAATAGAACAGATAAAAGATGAGACAATAATAGATCTAAAGAGGACCTTGACTGAATATTGTTTCAACAAAGAGCATTTTGTTTGACACAATTCATATTGTCTACTAAACTGATATGCTCTCCCAACTTTATAAGAGGGGGAAAAAAACATCATATAAAACAAAATTTTTGCTAAATATGCATTATGTTCATCAGAATCACTTTATTTTCATTACTTTGTATCTCACTGTGATATGTGGACCATTAATATATTTATTCCCTTCTTCGGATTGACTACCGGTCTTTAAGAGATAAGGAATCGAAATCCGCTGATGATAAATTATGCCCTGTGTATGGATATATTTCTTCCTTATATAACATGCAAAATGTAGTATCTAAAGTGAGAGACAACTGAATTCAGGTCACAACGCAGCAGGAAATCTTCCTTTTCATGTGAGATCCAGAGGGGTCACTCTTATGAACTCATTAGGAGAGAAATGCTAATGTAGCTCTGGTTTTTTTTCTCTCTCGCCGCTCTTTTCTCTCCACTCCAACTTTTCCTGGGTGTTTTAACAACCAGTGCTGCCATACACAGAGCCTCGCCGGAGAGTTTAATGTATTGTGATGCCAAGGGAAAGTGTGTGAGGTGGTTCTGACAGTGTCTTCATTAGAGAGGCTGTCGCTTGTTGCCTTGTCATCAAGTTGCTAAACTAGAATCATTACACAGCAAACAAAGCCTCATCTTTGTCTGTGCTGGCTTAATGCTGATGTACTTATTCTACTGTGGCAGACAATATTCACTGAATAAATGAAAAAAAAAATCTATATTGCTCAGTGAAATATGTACATCAGCAGTGAACAAATGACCCCTCCTCACAGGCCTTCGTAGCAGGAAGATGGGCTTCTCTGCAGTGGTCTCTCATCATGCTGCACAGGGCATTAAATAATGAATCTTTCACTCACTCTCACTTCACTTTGCAAGAGCAGAATATGAAATTCTCGTAAACCTTCAGGTTATTGTGAAAAAAAAAAAATGTCCATGCAGGAAAAACAACTAAATTGAATTCCTATTTTTTCTTTTTTCCTTGTTCCTTTAGAGGCAAACAAAACTGCTTTACTGTAGCATTTGCATTGTTATACGTTAAAAAAAAACAGAATCAAACACATGTAACTGTTTTATTTGACTTTTAAATTCTCTGAGTTTGCACCTTGAATATTGTCCTTCAGCTGACAAAATGCATCTTTAAAATGTAGCCTACTGTCTCTTTTTTATTATTCAATTTTCTAGCTTTTATTAGTTCCAAATATGTCTTTGGTCAGCAGGGAATATGTATTCATTTTAATTAACACTTTTGTTTTGTAGACATTTGCTTTACTTCCTCATTGAAACAGAAGCCTTTGCTGTATGTGTCAAAATAATACTTATAACCAAAGAATCTACCTATAATTTTGAATATTTGTTGCTTTTGTTCTGAAAAATATTGAAATCACACCCCCTTCCATTCGCAATGATATTGGCAGAATGGACAGAAATGACAATGAAGATTCATGCATTGTATCGTATATATTACATTAACATATATATACTCAAATTGTTTGCCACAGATACATGTAGACCGATGTATCTTAAACAGTGTCATAACCTCATTTTTGAGAAATCCAATTCTAAATTTCCAAAGGACTTTCTGAGTATCTGAGTTTTGCTATTTTCTGAATTGCCATCAGTTTAAACTCATGCGTATAATCAGCTCTCATAAAAATATTAAAAATCATGTAGAAACATGATTAAACAATGTTAAGCGTGTTTTTGAGCTGTTACAGTGGGTTTGAGGGCCTCAAGGACCCCAAACAGAATATTAGGATTAAGGTTATCCCTAACAAAGTCTTAAATGTTGTATTTTATAATATCCTACAATGCCAATAAACCAAAGCCAAAAACCAAACATGAATCCTGTGATTTATTTAATCTGTTTCATTTTTCACAGTTTGGATCTCTTCACCTCTTACCTCAGGCCCTGCAGGCCTGCACTGTCTCTTTTTAGTTTCTTAATAGGCCTACGAAAAATCGTTTTCCCCTTGATTTCCCCCTTTCTCCTAATTTTATGATTAAAACCATATCCAAGGTGAATGCTGTAAAAAGCACGAAGAGGGAGAGAAAACATATTTGACGGCACTGACGGTGTTTCTAGCGTGGTTTAAGGGTAGTGGTGGATGTAGGTAGCATCATTTAAGATTGTGCCAGAAAAGAGTGGCGGATAATTAAATTAAACAAGTACTGTAATTAAGTAGAACCGACACTTTCTCCAGAGCAGAGGGGAAAAACAGCCAGAGTTTATACCTTGTATCACATTTTTCTTCTTCTAATTTTTTGGCTGGAAACAAGAAATAAAATGTTAAAAGCGTCTATTTTTTAATGAAAGGTTTGGTTGTTCGGGTCTGCCTGTGTGAAATCTTTCTAATTAACTCTCTCTCTCTTTCAGTGCTGTGTTTACGCGCGTGTGTCGGTGCCCTGATCCCGCGTGCGTGCGCGCGTGCGTGCCAGTGTGTGTGAGTGGGCGCGTGTGCGCGCGCGTTTTCCGCTATACTCTGGAATGCAGCCAGTCTCGGCTCTTTTGAATCCACACTCGGCTTCCAAAACCGAAAAGCCTTTGATCTTTTTTTTTCGCTGTCTCCTTACCCGGAAGAGAACCCCTTCTCTCTCTCTCTCTCTCTCTCTCTCTCTCTCTCTCAGCTGGGATGAACGCACACGTGGAAATGTTGGCCCGGCTCCACACTCGGACCAAATTTAGTCATACAAAGGCGAGGGAGAGCGAGGGGGGAGGAGGGTGGAAGAGGGAGGGAGGGAGATGGTGGTGGTGGGGGGAAACCGGGCGGGGGGAGTCAGGGATGAAAGAGCCAGCCGCCGCAAGATCAAAGGGAGCCGCGGCTCCGCCCCGCTAACCCCACCTCCGCGCTTTATAAAGATCTGCCTCCCCATCCCAACTTTGATTCTCACGCAATCTCTCGCTGCTCAGACACACACAGAAAGCACGCCACTTCCACTGCTCTTTGGGTTTATTTTCCTATTCTCTTTCCTGTATTTTCTCATGAACATTTCGACCCAACGACTCAAGCTCCTCTTTTTTATATAGATCATATTTCCCCCACGTGTTTGTTTCCCGTTTTTTGGCACATTTAATTTCTTATTCAATTTACCAACTCATTTATTTTGTGAATCTCTCTCTCTCTCTGTTCTTTTTCTCCAGTATTGACTGTGGAAAGTAGCTGAGTTTTGGTGTGCCAATCAATGTCAATGAAACTAAGATTTGCTCCGTAGTGTGTGTGTGTGTGTGTGTGTGTGTGTGTGTGTGTGTGTG
>JBCAUF010000134.1:11508531-11521115 GCA_038406115.1 Haemulon aurolineatum
TTGACATGAAACTGAATTTAGATTCAGATTTAAATTTTCTTTGAGGTGAGCTTCGGAGCGTGCCTCACGAAGGCCGCAGACTGAAACACACGAGTCTCACAACAAAGTTGTTCCTCACACGCGTCGCAATAGTTTTGACATGTTACATCTTTTGATTCTCGACGCTACAGGCACATTTTTGATCGCTCCTTTAGATCCACAGGATGCAGACACAACTTGAACTTCAGAGCTTTTTCTCACAGTTGTCTAACCATTTGGCGTGTGTGTGTCTAGGAATGCCGAGGCATCACCCCGGACCAGACATGCCCAACTTCTACTCCCTGTCTCCCGGAGGAGTGGGGCAGATCACGCCACCGCTGGGATGGTGAGTCACAGACCGACAAAAGCAAAAAGCATGCACAGTTGATTCGCGTAAACAAGGAGCAATTACGATCCTGTCTCTTCACATCAGACGCACGCTGACACTGTAAGCGGCTCCGTGCACCGAGTGGGGGGAGTGGTGGCCTTCAGCAGCAGCAGCAGCAGCAGCAGCAGCCGACACAGGGGAGGTCTGCCTCTGGCTGTTCCTGCTGCACTGCTGCGGCTTCAGCCACACCGCTCCTCTGTGTGCCCAGCACATGTCAAACACATCACAGCATACGTGCCCCTGCATAACCATATGGCTGCTTAACCCCCATCAAAGCTTCCTGGAAGCAACTTCTCTCCCCAAGCCTCACTTCACTCCTTTTTTTAGCGACTTTTTTACTTCTTTTCTTTCTTCCTTCTCTGACCGCATCCCTGTCCTTGCTATTATTGAGCTTTTTTTTTTCTTTTTTTTTTCCTCAACATATCTTGCCCTCTTTCTTTCTTTCTTCTTCTTCTTCACTATCTCTCTCTCTCTGTCGGCGTGATGTTTGTAAGGACGGAGCTTCAGGCATACATTGAGTGAAGCCAGATGTAAGGTGCAGGATCAGGCGGCGGTTGAAACCCAGACGGTCTCCTCCTGCTTTCCCTCCCTAGACCCCCTTAAATCTGTATACATACAATATATCGGGCCATCTTTTTTGATTTAGGAACCTTTCGCAAAACTTCGGGCCTTTTCCCACTTTTCCACCTTGTTCTCATTTTGGATCCTTGGTCCTAGTTTGCACCCCACAAGAAGTCTCTTGGACCGAGAAAGCATTGTGTTTGCAGCACTGAACATTGCTGATCAGTAAATTTCATGCCTCACAAGAATCTTTTTCTATAACAAACTATAACAAAAACAGAAACCAGTTGAAACAGAACCGCAGCGTGATGAAGTGGGTGTTGAAACAAATAGACAAATGGAACAAAACGGAAAATGGAGATACAGACATTATGGACCCGCTGTTGGACTGATGACAAGAAACCAACGCTATTACTTCAGAAGAGTCTTAGAGAGTTTGAGACGGCGACAAGGAAAGAAAAACAAAGATGTTTAGCAGAAAGTGATGTTCAAAGCGTGACTCGTGAAAGCCACTCAAACAGATTTTTAAAAAGACTAAAGACCACAATCGGAGTCTCTGTCACTTCCTATTTTGCCCGATCTTCATTGTTTCTTGAGCCGCAGTTCCTCGGATCTGAGGAATGCGAGGAAGAAAGATGAGCAGAGAAGAAAGCAAAGATTAAGATAAGTCCCAAATATAAACCTAACTTTGTGTTTGAGAACTTTATTATTCTTATTTCCTACCTTGGCGATCGTCTCACAAACCGCTACATCCATCTGGGAGCCTCTCGTAAAAGAAGATTTACATGTGGTCCAGCAGGACATTATTATAATGATTATTGACTGCTGTCTGTCTGTAAACCATTAAAGCTTCACTCTGCTCCAAAACTTTAATATTACAGGAATGAGGTTTCTGGAATCAGTGATAGAAAAGCATCTAGAGTTTAAAAAAAAAAAAAATGTGGATGGATTTCTCTCCATGTTGCACACTTAGGTGACATTTAGGAGACCCCCCACCCCCCACCCCCCACAACCCCGTCCCCGTCCTCGTCCTACTGTTCTTCCCCGTCCTCTTTGATTAATCACCGTCTGCTGTTATTACAGGTTCTCACACCACATGGTGCCCGGCCCCCCAGGTCCGCACGCCACAGGGATCCCCCACCCGGCCATCGTCAACCCACAGGTCAAACACGAGCCTCTGCATGAAACAGACATCATGCACATGTGAGTCCTGCAAACACAAAATACCTCCCTCCCCCCGTCGAACACGGCGGGCTTTTTTTTTTTTACTGAGACGACACGCTCCCAGGTATTGGTGCGCTCCGCCGGGGACAGTAGGCCATCGCTGAACAAACCTCTCTGTCAGAGCCTTGTTCTCATTCCCTTGATGTGAGCAGATAAGTGGCGAGGCCCCGTGCTCCACTGATAACAGGCCTATGCTTCATTTGGCCCCGGGGATCACAACACACTTAGCCAGCAACAGATACAGGTCCTAGATTAGTGCTCGGATGAACTGAATTCGCATCCCCCAGTGTGTGTGCAGTGGGAAGTGCTGCGAGCGCCCTGAAGTGGTTATCACTGATATTTCCATTATTCATGGGCCATCCCGGCACCAAGACTGTACCAGTATCAGAAATGTTATTAGAAAGTGAGTCAGGAGTGGGAGCAGAGTGTCTTTTTTTGAGTGTGTGTCGCTTTTAAGCGTTTGCCAATGTGCTGCGGACGAGGGGGTTTGGTTGCCATTACTGGCGCATGAAGGGCTGCGACTGCACATGATTAAAGAGGCAGGAGTTGGGAGGGGGGGGGGGGGGCCGTGGCGTGGCGTGGCAACCCCCCTCTCACGCGGCCTCGCCACTGACTGGGCTGAGAGCAACCAGACCCTTTTGCTGCTTTTGTCGCCGTCGCAGCACCGCAACTTCCCTCCCCTCCTGTTGCTTTGCTCTTTTCATTCCCCTCGCTTTGTTTCCGCCCCGTCTTTACCTCCGTCCGTCGTTGTTGTTGTCGTTTTTTTGTCCTTACAGGAAATCCCAGCACGAACCCAGAAAGGAGCAGGAGCCCAAAAGACCGCACATCAAGAAGCCGCTAAACGCCTTCATGCTCTACATGAAAGAGATGCGCGCCAACGTGGTCGCCGAGTGCACGCTGAAGGAGAGCGCCGCCATCAATCAGATCCTGGGACGGAGGGTAGGTGCACCACCGGCCCTCGCTCTCTTTGTCGCCGTGGTTTTCTTTTTTTGTTGATTGAGTTAAATCAGCAAGGGGTTCACAGTTCGAGCCACGGCTCTAAAAGAGGCTGCACGGACGGCCTTCCCGGGCCCAATTAGTCTAAAAAGTACTCGGATTCCTCTCTCTATTAACATACAGTCTTTTATGAACTAGTTGTGATTATTGTCATAATGATTGCCCCAGCCAATTACTTCCCTCTCAGCAGCACAGATACAGACCGCCTATCTAACTGACATTTAATCAAATTGGCTTTAATAAAATATGCCTGGATAATGGCACGGTTGGAAATGACAAAATTTGTTCCTTTTGAGGATTGGGAAAAGAGTGGAACCGCAGAGCCATGTTAAAAGCCTTAACGAATAGGCCTAGCGGTCGAGGCAGCCAGCCACAGCAAAGCCTAGTTTGTGGCCTGCATAGGGTAATTGCTCGCTGACATAGTTTGAATAAAAAGCTCTGCTAAATTGGAACCAGTGTTTTGATATGAAATCAAAGTTTTTTTCCTTCCCCTCTCTCCCTCTTTCTGACTCTCTGCATGTTAATCTCTTCATCATGTGCCCCCCCTCTTACTTCTTTGTCTCTCTTTTATCCCCCCCCCCTTTTTTTTTTCCTTCTACACCAAACATTTGGAAGTTGAAAAGAAGATTTCTTTTTTTTTTTCTCCTTTTTACCAAAACACCAGCACACTTCTTTATGCAGGGAACATGCAAGTGCATGCCAGTAATTGACTGTATGCTATTTTCTCCCTAATCTCCTTTTGTACTGAAACAGTGGCATGCTTTATCTCGGGAAGAGCAAGCTAAGTATTATGAGTTAGCCCGCAAGGAACGGCAGCTCCACATGCAGCTCTACCCAGGCTGGTCCGCTCGAGACAATTATGTAAGTATCAACAGAACAGATTGGCAGAGGTGCGCGTGCGTGTGTGTATGTTGATTTATGTTGTCTGTTTATGTCAGCGTTGCATCATGGCTCGTTTTTTTTTTCTTTTCTTAAATGGCGCACGATAATGGCGCTGGTCGGCCCCAATGCTAATGCTAATGGGGTCCATTTGTGGAGCCTTTGTTTCAGCCTAATGTGTAATTCATAACACTGTGATTCGCTGTTATATTACCGTCCACGCTAAAATGGATCGTAGCATCACGGGCGTTATTATTGCCACAGTGAGTGAAAACTGCCTGGTAATGGTTATGCCAGGCTTTGATGTTCCATATCAGCGCCGAGCTTTGGATGTAAAAAGCACCTGTTAGACTGAGTGGAGGAGGCTGGATCGCACACGCAGCATCCAGCAGCAGCAACCTTTGCTCCTCTAGCTGCCCATTTTGTTTGTGAATGTGGGGGGGGGGTGGTTCAGCTGGATTTAAGATGCAACTCTGTGTTTTTTTGCTGTGTATTGTATCACTGCTTGTGTGTGTGTGCGCGATTGCGTGCGTGTGCTACGTGTTTTTGTGTATCCGCCTGGAAGTTGTCAGATGTGTCTCCGAGTATGTGGCGTGCAAGAGTTTGTGTGTGTGAGAGAGAGAGAGAGAGAGAGAGCACCAGCCTTTATTAAAAGTGTGGCTCCGGCACTCACATTCACTCCACCACCAAAGTGCTTTGTGGTGTTTATCTGCCTCCCCTCGGACACCGACAGCATCCCTCCTCCTTCTTGCCTCCGCTGCTCCGCTGCCAAAATGCCTCGCTGAGGGTGGGGTGGGGTGGGGTGGGAGACGGGTCTCCTCTCTCGCAGCTCCGCTCCCTGCCGAAGCGCAGCACAGTTAAAGATCCACAACATCAGCGAGTGACAGTCAGCTCAGCTCCCATTTAATTTCCAGCTTTGTTGGTGCACACATATTGACAAGTAGAAGGGAGAGGGGGAGTGGGGTGGGGGGTGGGAGGGGAGCAGAGGAATGGCTTTCTACTTGGCACACCAAAGAGATAAAGGGAAACGATATGTTTTAACGCTAAAAAACATTCCTCACGAGTGAATGTTGTACCCCTTTGCGAGCGCCGTTCTGTGACCCCTCCCACTGACAAAATCCTCAGCTGTGCACAGGCGAGGCGGCGCGGCGCATCACGCCTGGAAACACCCAAAAATAGGTAACGCGCTGGCATGAGGGGGGAGTAGCGTGCAGCATTCATAGTTTTGCTGTGTACCCCCACCGCCCTCCCTCCCTCCCCCTCCAGCCCCCCCATCCCTCTCCTCTTATCCTTTCTCTCACCCACTCTCACTTAGTCTCTCTTCTTCCCTGTCTGCCGCAGCAGTAGAAGGCAGATTAGCTCATGAATAAGTGGATTAGCAGACTTTGCAGCAGGAAACCAAAGTGCTGCTCATATTTGACTAGAACGACTCGACGCTGCTATCTATACCTATAGTCTCCCCCCTGGGGATTTAGCATAAGCTATAAATCCTTACACACTCCCACCACCTCGCTGGAAACGGAGTGGCGCTCTTCACAGCCGTTGAGCCAGACTAGCCTAATTACAGTGAGCATTTTTAATTGCACTTCACGTTAATATTTGTCAGTTAGGGGGGGGGACTTCAAAGGTAGCAGGGAATGTGCAGACGCAGACTGGTCACAGCAGCGGGACAGGCTTGTACCTCCGTCAGGTTAGGGTGGTCCCGGCTCATGAGAGAGGGAGAAGAGAGAGAGAGGGAGAGAAAAAAAAAATGGCTGAAAATGATAGAGAGTGAGTCATTTCAAAGCAGGTCGAGTCCACTTTTTTAACGACAGCCCCCAGACCCCATGCCTGGTCCGGTCGCCCCCCTCAGCGTGGCAGTTTGCGGTGGAGTCCGGAGTTCCCGAGGGATGCTGGTTGGTTGCCCAGCAGGGGATGAGTGAACATGGCAGTCAGCAGCAGGATACCAGAGTGGTCTAGTGAGCGTGAGTGCTGGAGCCACACTTTATGTGTTCCTCTGTATATTTTTTAGGGAAAGAAGAAGAAGCGGAAGAGGGAGAAGATGCAGGAAACGGCCCCCGGTAAGCAAACGCTCCCTCCAGTTCCTTCTTATTCTTCTTCTTCTTCTTCCTCTGTTTTTTTGTTTGTTTTTTTTGTCTGACGCATCTTGAAGTTGTGAGCTACGCCGTCGCTCCATAGAAGACACATCATCTCTCACAGTACACTGCTGCAGCTTCATTAATGCACACACTGTAAGGCTGTAAAAAAGGAAAAAAAAATCAACTAACCTCCCAGTAGACAGGGACAAACTCCTAACTAACAAACTGACACTAGCGTTTCCACCTTCTGGCTTCAGTAGACTGGCTTGATTCTGTGCAGGCAGCATAGTCCTCCGCTTCTCTCTCCCTAGACTTTTCTTTGTACGCATCCCTCCATCCATTTGTTCCTCCCTCTCTCTCTCTCTCATCCCCGTCTCCACACATTACACCTACTTTGGGATTAGTCTGTCCATTCTATACGACTACTTTGCCGATTCTGGGCTTTGCACTATTTGTTTGCCTGCTGCACTACAGTGTGTCTTTCTGCTGACCTTGTTTAGCCGCGCTTATGAGCCTCCTCTCAGCACTGCAACTGTAATCCATTGAGACTTACATCTTAAGTAAAATGTCGGTATATATTTTTTTTCTTTTTGGCTCTGTACACTGTGTAGGCCAGATGGACGGTAAAGATCTATGCCGCCCAGACACCTCCAATTTTTTTTTAAAAAAGATGCAATTCTCTGCAGGTACAGGCCAGAGAATGAAAACGGCGTACATCTGAGAAAATGGTAAGACAAACCCTCCATCCCCCTCCCTGTCTGATCAGTCCAATATATGTCAAGTCTTTCTCTTTTTTTTTTTTAACTGCTAAACACTGACTTGAGAGTATGTACTCACAGACTAATCCTAAAGAGGTCCACCCCTAACCTCGCCATAGTCATTGTGTCGGTGGTGTTAAGGCCTGAAGAGGGATTGCGCTTTGTGTGTGGAGTTTGCTCAATGGCCTCAGCACAATAGGCATTGGATTTTCTCCCTGTGTGTGTGTGTGTGTGTGTGTGTGTGTGTGTGTGTGTGTAAGTGTAATCAAACGTGCACGTGTGTGTGTATGCCGAACCGGCTTGTGTGTTTTCATGTCGAGCGCCGGTTGTGCGAGAGGTCAGTTATTGTGTCAGCAGTTTACGGCTTATTTTTCCTCCATCATGTGTTAGAAAAATGTCCAAATAAAAAGAGAAAATATTGCTTAATAAATCAGACATCTCTTCCACTTGGTGTTTTTCTAAACACGGGCTAAATGATACATCTGAAAACAGTTTTACTGGCCCAGAATTTTTTTTTTTTTTTTTACTGCTGGTGCAGGCTAAGATGTCAGCTCAGCCCCATATGGAGTACATGTGTTGTCTCTCTCTGCATCTTTGTGGAGCAGGGCAGGATTCAGCAGCTTGTTTGGCAGGAACTTAATGAGATGCTATACCTTTAATAAGATTTCATGGTATCTGGGGTTTCGGGGTGTGTGTAATGCCTTCATGACAAAGGCACTCCACAGTTTTTTTCTTTTTCTTTTTTTTTTTTTTTTTACATGTGAATGATATGTTGAGATATATTGATTCAGATGACACGTCAAAACCTCGCCGAACTGTCACCTGTGCTTTTTTTCTTTTTTTTTCCCCTTGTCAAAAGACGGATTAACGTTCTCACTATGTGGCAAAGGCAACTCTATTTTCCCTCCTTCGGTCTTCTTTACTCTCTTCCTGCTCTCCATCCCTCTCCCTCCCTCCCCTCCTCCTCCTCCTCTCCCTCCCCGCGAGTCTGGTAGCATCCTGTTGTTCCGCTCCCTTTCGGCGGCAGAAAAAGCCGGGCAGATGTGACAAATCTGGGCTTACGTGGAAATCGCCCCCACCCAGACAAAGGTTTTCCACTTGATCGATTCCTGACCCAGTGGCTCTCTCTGAACCCAAAATTGGGCTGCTTTTCTTCTCTTTTTTTCCCCTCTCTCTCTCTCTCTCTCTCTCTCTCTCTCTCGCTCTGGCCACAGCCAGTTTTCAAAGCACATGGAGAGAGAGAGAGAGAGAGAGAGCGCTAAAAAGCACTTTATCTCTGATCCAATAATTAGCAGCGCCTAGCCGCAGCGGGATGGACACCCTTGCTGATTCTCAGTGACAGCCTTAAACTAATATGCATAATACCAAGGATACTGCCACAACTCCCCAAGCCCTCAATTTATGCAGATCCCAAAGAGCTGGATTGAGGTTAGCTTGGTGTAGACGCCAAAAAACATCTTTAAATGAACTCGTTTGTCTGTTTCTTTTCATCTGCCCCGGCCCTCCAACCCCGTCTGCCTCTCCTCTACGTGGAAAAAAAAATCTGAGAGGAAATCTGTTAATGAGTTAAATTCGGAGACACAATCCGAGCACCTTTTTTTTTTTTTTTCGCATGACGGTTCAAAAACGTGGCGAATGCTTTGCTCCGTTAGACTCGTATTTTCGGCGAACAAGTACACCCAGCACAACAAAGTGGAACGTCTCAGCCGAGGTAGATTTCACGACTCGGAAATCGTCTCGATACGTGTTCGTATTAGCATATTTTATGGCTTCTGCTGAGTTTTTCTGCCTGTGAGGCAAACCAGGAGTCGAGTCGTCGGGCTGTGTTTTATGGCTTGCCATCGCTTCTCTTTGTTATCTTTAGCATGTCAAACACTGGGCCCGCCACACAGCTGGCTCTCACCACAGCACTCTGAGAAGTCATTACTCTGACAATGTGAAACGAGGGTTTCCGTCTCTCCTCCCCCCCCACCCACCCACCCACCCTCCCTCGTCACTCCGTGCTCCAAACCCCCGTGTTTTTTTTTTGTTTTTTTTCCCTCGCACTGCCTGGAAATGTGCAATTTTTTTGCTCCACCTTCCTGCGCCCTTGGTCTCATTCGAGTTTCCCTCTCTCTCTTTGTGTCCGACTAAGCCCGCTGATTCACAGCCTTTTGAGATGGTTATCTGGCCGAGACACATACATGCCCCGGAGGCTCTCTCCCGTTTCAGCCGCTGCACATTTCTTTCACAGGGGGGAGACACTCTTAACAAAGGTGGCCTTTTTAATGTGCGCCGCCGAGTTGCAAACACTTGCAAACTGCCATAAAACTGCACGTGAGTCATCCTGCTCCCGCTCTCATGAAGGTGCTCCTTTGTTGACAAGCAGAATGGATGTCTTTACAAGTCGGGAGGTATTTTCAGTCACATGATCTAGGGTGTCTTTTCTTTTTTTTTTCTTTGTCATAAAAAGGATGCTTTTACGGTTATGCAAGTATCGGTAAGAGCACCACGGGTCGTCACCGGCCGTGTGTCCTGGTCCAGAAACATGAAAGAAAGTGTTGTTTAGGCAGGAGGAGCTTTGGTGGCTACCCTCTATCTGCTCCCTCTGATGTGTGCAGTCAGAAGTCAGCTGTCAGAAGACTTTGATGGGCGAGTAGGGAGGAAGAGGAGAGAGAGAGAGGGAGGGAGGGAGAGGAGGGCATGAGTGTGTCGGGGAGAAAGGGAGGGCAAGAAAAGGGCCAGAAGAAAATCCCTCATTCTCTCTCGAGCTCTGAGTTTTACCCAATCTCACTCGACTGCCACTCATCCTCCAGTCGCCATCCCTCATTTCTTCCCGTCTCTCTCTCCCTCCCTCTCTCTCTCTCTTCCTCTCTCTCTCTCTCTCTCTCTCTGAGCAGCCAGCCACACACTCCGGCTGCAATTAGGCGAGATTCAGCGTCTGCCTCGATTTCCCGAGTCGTTTCAATTTGGCACCGAGCCTCCAGGCCACTGCGGCACAGCCCAGTGCCTCCACACCCCGCCTTATTAGTGACCTGGGATAATTGGGGAAGGGAATCCGAATCGCTAAAAAAAAAAAAAGAAGAAAAAAAAAAAAACTGACTCTGGGTCTCGCTCTGAGCAGCAGCACACAGGAGATGAGAGGATGTTTTTAAAAACTGTACTACTTCACAAAAAAAAAAAAAAAAAGAGGGGGGGAGAAAAATAGCTACGAGTGTGAGGCGGCAGGAGGGGTTTGGGCTTAAACCAGAGCGACGCCCTGGCTAGTGTTTCTGTGGGTAGGAAACAGAATCGGAAACGTTCACCCCCACCAGTCCTCCCCGTTCTTCTCTCGCTCCTCCCGACCTCCACAAAGCCCACTCTGTGAAGAAAAATGACCCCCTCAGCACTTAGCGCGCAGACTTCCAGAGGGTGGCGGTGTGTCAAACTCGGGTGTAATTTAAGTACGCGTGTGCGGTTCGAGCTCCGAAGAACAAAATCTTTGACGCTGACGTGCCGGTCTCATCCTGGCCCCGGCAACCTTATTTGACACTTTTAAGAGGGGAAAAAAAACCATTAAGAGTGAGTGAGTGGGGGTATGACCCTCTTAAAGGCCTGTTTACATGTGAGAAAATGCAGCTATATAGTGCTCCCATTGTTTAGACTGAGGCTGGAGATTTGTTTTGATTGAGTCACGGGCCCATTGTGTTGTGGTTTGGCCAGCTGCAGTAACAGTATGAGGGTCCAGTCTCTCGGCTTTTTTGTGATGTCTTCTCCACTTCCTCTCTCTCTCTCTCTCTCTCGCTCTCTCTCTCTCTCTCTCTCTCTCGCTCTCTCTCTCGCTCTCTCTCTCAGCCCTCCCTCCGAAGAGGCCGGGAGATATGTGACCTCTTATAAAAAACGCGCGCCCCCTCGTGAGATGCTTATCTCCGAGTGAAAGGGCCCCCAGGTAACTCGGGGGGCCACTGGCGGGAAGAGGAGGACAGTGGAGTGCCGAAGGAAGCACGGCGCTTGTTTTGGTTTTTTACTCCAGCCGCTCTGGCTGTTTGTTAAAGGAGGCAAAACCTCACACCCAGCTCAGTCTTGCCCCCCCCCCCCTGCCCCTCCCCATCACTCATTTTCTGCCTCTTTTCCCCCCTCCTCTCCTCTCCCCGCTCCTCCTTTTCCTGCTCCTCTGTCCTGACGGAGAATATGAGTGGCGGCGGAGGGCCTTTGAAGCGAGACCACAGCAGAGGGAGCAGTCATTGTGCCGGCTCTTTGAATGTGGAGCAGACCCCCCCCCCTCCTCCTCCTCCTCCTCCTCCTCCTCCCCTCCTGACGTCCCCCCGGCCTGCCGCGGCTCAGACTGAGCCGTGCGGGGGCACACGGCCAGACTTCAGCTGCCCGGGCCCCCAGCGATGCCGCCTCAGATGTGGGCGACGCCTCCCGCTGCCTCCCCCCCTTCTCCTTCCTCCCACACCCTCCTGTACTCCCCTAGTCTCACCCACACATGCCTGAGGTTTGGGGTTTTAGTGACTCCCCCCCCCCCCTCCCCTTTCCCTCACTTTTTGACCACAACCAGACCCCACCCTTCCCCTTCTCTCGCAGCGTTTAGCACAGACAGCGTCCTCCCTCGTCTCTCTCCTCCTCACCCTTTTCAGTCTGAGCTCCTCCTGACGGACTTGGTAGCTTCTGATAGCCCCAACTGGAGGAGCTACACCCCCCAAGCCCCCCCTCCCCGATTCCGCCTTTTTGATTGGAGGTTAAAAATTTCAAAGGGGCGATTTCTTTCATGTTGAATGTCTCAGAGCCAAAAGAAAGTGCTGACTGTGCACAGCATTTTGTTTAAAACATCACTTTGTCTTCCAGGTGCTTTTGTTCCTTTCTTTTTTTTTTTTTTTCCTCCCCCCACCCTTTTTATTGGCCCGCTCGTTTTTATTTTTCCCTTCGCGCCTTTTAACAGCCGCGCCGCCACATTCGCAGAGAGACGACGAGGCTCCTTGTTGAAAAAAGGTGTCGCCGAAGCCAGCTGTGCGATCCGGGGGCCGAGGTCACTGCCGAAGCACGCCGCCGCCGCCGCCGCCGCCAGACTCTGATCTAAACGTGCGGACGATTAACTCTGGAGTGTGTTGGTCAGAGCCAGACTCAACCGAGGTGGTGGTTGTGGGAGGTGGGGAGGGGGTGACGTAACAAACGGCTGGCACTCGTTTTTTTGTTGGAGCTCAGGTTGAGCTGAGAAGGAGGCTGTGGTTTCGGTCAGACTCGACAGACTCAGACGGAAACGTTGGTTCTGTTTCTGCGTTTATCAGCGACATTTATCGGTGATGATTCTCGTAACTCGTGCTGAATAATTGGGGTAATTTTAAGTCATTTGCAAGCAAAAATGCCAAACATTCACTGGCTTCAGCTGCTTCTCTAAATATCAAGACAGTTAGAGTTACTTATTTTGACTTTTGAAATTGTGATGGCCATTTTTTAAGTTTTTGTGACAATCATTACACTCAATTAACAATCAATTATCAACAATTAATTCAAAATCTACCAATTTACCTGCGAACCAGTTTTCAACAAAGGTTCTGTACTTGTGTCCTGCCACTTAAAGGATAATTCCAGATTATTACAGCCTAGGTTCAGGGTTGACTTATTTTGAGAAAAGGTGTCATTTTCTTAATTTTGGTCATCATTCCTGTCAGTAAGAGTAAGACTGGACTCAGTCGGTTATTTTCTTGGTTAACTGAGTCAAAT
>JBCAUF010000134.1:11541990-11553225 GCA_038406115.1 Haemulon aurolineatum
AACTGAATTAACCAGTTTGAAACTGCAATTCACTCAGGTAAAAAGTAGCCTGGATAAGTTGTAAAGTAGAAACAATGTTAAAGATGCTGTGATTCTGGAGAAAAATACGGGAGGTTGTCAAATACAACATGTTGGGTCTAAAGCATTTTGGGTAGGCACATTGAGTGGCCCTTTAGGCGATTAATGTTAATTTAATGTTAATTACTTATATTCATGAGCTGCTGCTAAGACAATAAGAGGAGGTTAAAATTGGAGAATTTATCTCACTTAGTCTCAATAATCTCAACTGAAAACTGAGATCCAAAACATGTGATCTGGTTTCACACTCAAGTGCCTCTTGAATTGCTATGAATTTACATTTCAGGGATTAAAATGCCCATGAAGTATACAATACTGGTAATACTTGATTGTAAACATTATAGGGTATAGTTTGAAAGTTACAGCTCCTGACATCATTATCAATGTTATGATATATGCTGTTTCATAGTGAGTAATATTGAAGAGTAAATTGAAATTACTTCATAAAATGGGCTTGCCACCATTTGTTTATTACTATCCTTGTATGTGACTTAAATTGCACATACAAGACAACATTACGCAAAGAGGAGAGCATATACTCACTCCAAGGTCACTGGAAGTTAGATCTTCTGAATAAACTGGACTGCACAGCTATACACAGCCCAGAGCCTTCAGACTTCTCACGTGTCTCATTATTTTGAGACAAAGAGAAAATTATTGTATTTGTGAGAAATAGATATTCTGCAAAGTTGTAGAGATTCATTACATATAAAACCGGCTAAAACATGCAGTTTTATTATATAGCATGATAATGACATTGATGATTTCAAAAAAATCAAACAACACACTTGAACTTTAGTATAGTTACATTTTAATACAATAGTACAATGCTGAGACTACAACTAGGATATACACACTGAAGTTTCTAAAATGAATACAACAATAATAATGACAATAACAATGGCAATAACAATGACAATAATAACAATAACAATAATAATGACAATAAAAACTTCAGAAGAAAAAAAAACAAAACTTGTAATGGTAGTTTTGTAACACCTACCAATGCTAAACACACTAAGGCACCTTGTGACTTGAGCACATTGATATTGTATTGAGGTAAGCCCCGTCAACACATACAGTATGAAAGATTACGGTAGCAGATCTAAAATAATCTAAAACAAGTCTTGAAAATACTGCAACAAATCTGCCAGTCATTTATGACAAACTGTCCATTTGTGTATGAAATTCACTAGGAGCTGACACAAGTTATTAATTACAAAAACTATGACGGCTTTGCAGGACTTTATCTCATAAATAAATTACATTGACAGAGAACACACAGAGACAATATGATTATCCTTTTAGACACATTTTTGGGAAAACATTTCTTTCATATCTACTCATTTGGTATTGTTATGTTCAGTGTCCTGGAGACAAGACTGAATGAAGGAATACCACTTCAGGGGTTTATCAGGCAACGCTGCTGGGCTATTGGGGTAACATCCATCACTCCTCTCGTGTGCTCTGTACCATGGAGTACTTCTTGCAGGGGTTCTTAAGGCAGGCAGGAGGCCAGGTGATGGGCCAACTGTATGAACACGGCACAGAGGTTTGGACGTTCCTCTCCATGAAGTTGAAGAGTGGATTCCACCAGGTGTTGGTGAGGTAGTTGTTGGGTGAGCATTTCAGAGTCTACCAAGAAAGGAAAAATTATCAGTAACAATAATATCAATTATCATAAAAGTTTTTGTTCATAAATTATGATAATATGTGAAGCATTCAACATTGTATTCACTTTAACATCAGCAGCCACGGCATGGCTATATTACAAAATGTAACACGTGATTAATTACTATTTAATTGTAACTTGGTTATCTAATTGTAAATTGTTTGGTTTGGGGCCACCCATATGAAGTGGCTGTTTATTTTTTGGCCAGTAGAGGGGGTAATTCACCATGTTGAAAAGCCACATACAGACAGTAATGACACAGTCTAAAAATAAATCTGTAATTATGTGTAATATATAGACCATTTCTTTCAAACACAAACTGTTATAAATTCTTGTGTTGGCATGCAACTTTCAGCTGGTACACTTGTGGTAAACTGTAAAGACACTAAAGCCCTCCATGCCTAATGATTAATGTGTAACAGGATTCAATGAGAGAGGAGCTGCCACCCAGTGTTCAGCTCTGTGGTCGGACCTGTAAGTTGGCCATGGTATGATACCACCAGAAGAGACGGGAGGTGATAAAATAGGCCACGACCACATCCACACTGTAGTGCTCATGTGCTACCAAGATGCACACCACACCCACGGCACTCAGCAACCAGCACATCAGGTGGTACCACCAAAATGACCGCGGCGAGTCTTCAGAGAGAGAGAGAGAGAGAGAGAGAGAGAGACAGGAGTGTTGGCAATATTTATGATATCCATGATTAACATCCATTTGCTGTCTGTTCTCCCATGTTTCCACTTCCAAACAAAGGCAGTCTGTAACATTTCAGTGCAATGTAACAAGAATAGAGGGTTTTTCTGCAACACAAAGATAAGAACATGACAGGGGGGAACTAAAGAACTTACTACTTGTAATTTCTGCATTTTCGGAAACTGTTGTTTATGTGTACTTTGTTTTTCAGCTGTACCATACAGTATACCCAGCATAATGCCTTTATGGGGTTTATGATGTTGAAATAGTTTTACAGAGATGTTGACTCTGTAGCCGTTTAGGAGGCTGTCATTTGTGGTGCTGCTCAAGTGTATTGCCCTATATTGAGAAGTGCTTTAATATTTTGTCTACCATTATTGATACTGTGGATAAAATATTGAAGACACCTCTCAGTATGACATGTTATAATTCAGCAGCACAACAAACTTCTGCCTTCAAAATGATCATAAAGTTGAATGAGTACTTCTCTAAAACAGTTTTAATTAAAAGTCAGCATTATAATTTGTTGTATACGACTGCATTGACTTTGGTTATGTGCTACCAAAGCACTGAAAATATAATGTAGAGCTATACAACACACATGGAAATAAGTAATATAAATAATTTGAATGTTAGACAAAAAGTTTAATAGTAGCAACACACATTACTTATTTATAGTTTGAGGTACCTAGAATGCCCATGTGTTCATACATTATTTTTCACAGGGATCTCATTTAAATTATTCTATACAAGCAAACAAGCAAACAAACAAGTGCTACTTTGAGTACTCACACTCCTTAATAAACAAGTAGGTGAGAGTGAGCATCACGGTGTGTCCACTATAGAGGAAGTCTCCACACAAGAGATGGGAGTTTGTAATGGACAGGCCGCCACCTGACACCAGCCGCAGAATTCGCTGGATTTTTGCATGGGAGTCCCCGTGGAGCTGATGTACATAAAGACGGAGAAATGGATGAAGACTGGATCAACAGCAATATTAGGACTGCAGTTAACATTTGAGAAAGGTGAGGAAAGCTGGTGCCAGAGAATGCATTTTTGCTGAATAAATGCCTTAACTGACGGTGAACAGTAAAAATCTGTGTGTCGTAACAAAAAATATACTTACTTCATACTTGTTTCATATTTACCATACATGACAGAGGTATCATACAGGACATGTATAGTGTTTGGCAACATAATTTGAACTTTAATTGATAAAGCCGAGAAATGTGCAATCAAAATTAGGAGAATTTGAAGCCAGTAGAACAAAGAACTCACCTCTTACAACTAGCTAAAGGCTTTCAAACATTGTCCAAAACATTTCAAAATCTTGGGAACATAACAACTACATTGTCTGATCTCTGATTCTACTGCACCACATAATCCAGCAAACAACTGCCAGGAACACATGTTTTTGATCAAACACTGACGCACCTCAATATTGTTGGTGTCCTGAGGCAGTAAAAAATCAAAATGGCTTTTTTATAGCAAGCTCTCTTGCATGGTTGTGTAAAATGAGTCCCAGCGGGTGCACAAGAGTACACGGCTGAGCAACTACAGCTGATGCGCCACTCTGATGTTTGTATGCTACTCACCTTAGGAGCACAAGTCATATGCATGCCAGGTACAGGCAGGGTGGTGATGTACATAGTGACACAACGGTACAAGTATAGGGTGCCAATGAGGAAGAAGAACCGCCTGCTTGCTATTGACCTGCAAGTAGATATTATTGGAGCCACAAATGAGTGATACATAAAGGTAGTGGTGCGATGAATATGCAGGACTTTTTATTGTCAAACATGATGCAAAAGGCTGCGGAATCCTTGTGACGAATCAACATGGCTCCTGTTCAGCTAGACAAATTGATTTTTATTAACCAGAACACTTGACCATTTTATTACTTGTTAATTTTGTTTTTATATCTTTATTCCAATGGGAAAATGGCCCAAAAGGACAAAAGTTAAATTTAGTTAAATGTTATTCGGTTGTATACATTAAAACCTAAACAGTGATGGTCCAGTTTTGGTGTCAGCACATAGAACAAAGAGTGCTCTCTAAATTGAACAGTCACACAGGAAAAGCTCTACTGCCGAAAAACCAATTTCACCTCGGCCTCAAAGCCTTATTAGACAACAATATGATGTTGTTCCTGAGTAACAGGAAGAGACATGCAGAGTATAGACTAGTCACAGCACACAACCACAAACTACTTTCAAATCCTCATTTTGTTTAATGTTCTGATGTTCTTGAAAGACAGTCTGATATTGACATTACTTTAAAATATGAGGCTGGTGTTGTTCTGTACATGCCAATGACTGCAATGAAAAATAATAAATAGCACAAAAAATATAGACAATATAGACTTATCACTGAAGCTGAAAGAGAAGTATGCACATCATAGGTAGTACCAAAGGTCCTTACTTGTATCTGAAGAAAAACAACTGGATCAGCCAAATGGCCAGCAGGACCATGCCATTGATCTCTGTCACTGTAAATGCCCAGTTGACCCTGTCAATATAGTCAAAGAATTTATCAGGAAGAGGAGGGCTGCTTTCTTTGGGAGGGACCCTCTCGTGGACTATAGTGATGACAACTGTGGTCAGGACCAGGTTGAAGCCAGCATAAAAGAAGGCGATTGCTGTTTTCCACCACTCCATAGGCAGACGACTGACTTTGGACTCTGGCACAGAGATCTTCACATAGTCATTATGCCTCCCTATGCCTTTCCGAAAGCCCCTTTTTGTATCCTCACCCGGAGTGTGAACAGGACATGTTTTACCGTTGCTGGGCACAACTGCGCCCTCCATTCCTGGGTTCAGATTATCAGTGGCAGAGTCCCTCGCATCCACAAGCTCCTGTGATGCCATGGGTGCCTGCACTGTCCACCCCCAGACACTGCTCCTCTGGGTTGAGGCTCTTTAGCTGCCAGGAGAGGAAACAAAACATTGGAACCTGACAAACTCTTTGGTTTGGAAAGCACAAGCATGCTATTATAGTTCGCACAAGATAGAAATGCACAGAAGTAGACATTTAATGCTTGGTTGCTTTAAGACTACCAAATCACCATGATGAGAAATGAAATATAATTTACTTTCGTTTCCACTTTTGTTTCTCCTTATCCTAGGGATTAGTAACGCAAAAGACAGAAGTTTTAATGATGCAAAGTCCTTCATTCCTGAAATGTCCATTTTAGACTAAAAAGCTATTTCTGACTTTATAGCAGGCAGCTACTCTAGATGTGGCTGTATGAGTTAACGATGTGTGTTATATTTTCCTTTTCCTGGATGTTCACAAGAACCACCATGAAAGTTTTCTGCTGGGACGTTCAGTAGGACTCTTATTTTGGGACTTCCAAAGTCTTTCCATCACATTGCTTTGGTTTTCTGATTTTGTCTTCAACGAGCAGCTGCTATGGTCACAGTGGTTTTCATGGTCAAACATTATCTGTTGCAGCAGAGGAATTTGACTGCTTATAATAAGTTTTGAGTGGCATGAATGTAGAAAGAACTGAATTAAGTAAAATTAAACTTCACTCTTGACCTTGGAAAATAGCAGCTGACAAAACAGTCTCACCACCAACATGGTCCATTTAGTAGCTGTTCTGGAGCTTTTCTATTGTATCATGCCATATATCTCAAACGGAGTTTGTCCAGTTGTCATGTAATTTGCAGGATACCCATTTTTTCTTTAAGAACTTAGTGTCTTAAGTGCCCACGACAACTGGGGGAATGCCATCTGCTGAAGGAGATCATGATCATATGATTAGAGTAGATTGTTTAGTCAACAACACAGAATCAAACAAAACTAAACTAGCCTATGCAAAGATATAGTAAGATATGCTACACTATGCTAAGCTCAACTAAACCTGAACATAAACTGCACTAAATTGAAATTAAATAAAACAATGGATAGATTATTGGGAGAGTGGATGACACCCGTACGACAAACAATGTTGGTTCAAAACAGTGTTTGCTGTTGAGCTCTTTTCAGTTAATGTCTTGAGAGAGCACTCGCACAGTTTTCATTCTTTCATGTCTGAAAGGCTTCTAGTCCCATTAACAGCTCCATTAATGGATTTGAGGATACCGCTATCAGCCCTGAAATGCATCACAATAAATGTCATCTGGGAAACATACAGAATGGCATGTTTACTTGAAGACAAATCTGGCTTTAGGACAAAAGATGGGCTAGAAATAGAGTATGGTTGGATACAAGAGAGCTGCTGAAAGTATCAGTTTACTCTGAATCAATTTTTGGGAAAATATTATTACAGCGGATCAAGGCTTATAGCAGAATGCCCTCTGACTAACCCATAGCAGACTCAGCCTCTGTTATACAACTGATGGATGGCTACAGAACACAAATACTGACAGACTTAAAGGAAGTTAAAGGGGTCATAAGGTATATCAATACTGAACAAGATGGCAAATAAGATCAACAAGAGCAGACAAACAGTATAAGCCAATTACAATGCCATGTTCCTCATGTTATTAGTGAGATTATGTTGCAGCTCTGTGGTTAGTTGTACAACAAGTTGTGGTCCTTTATGTCAAGGACAGTTGTGTAGTTGCTCTATTGCTGGTGTAGCAAAGAATTACTGTCATAACTGTAAGAAATTGTGAATGTGTCCTCTCATTTTAAGTGTGTACTCAAGATTAAGATCAGAGTGACAGACTGTGGTGACAGTGGTATCCAGGGACAAATCATGTTGTTATGCAGCTTTCAAACACAGCTTTTTCTTTTTTGAGAGTTAAAACTGACCTCACTGACTGACAAGACCTTCAAGCTGAAGGACAAAATAGGTTAGTTAATGCCCATGTGAACCTTTCCTGATCTTGTGCCCCCTTTGGCATTAAATTGTTGTTAGACTTTCATTTATTTTAAATGAACCTGAGACTGATCTATCAACTCAATGCTTAAGTTAAACTTTTAACATCAGCTGAAGGGTTTTGTTTTTGCTGACCTCGAATCCTTTAACCTGAGTGAGTGAGTTGTCCAAGTGAGTGAGTAAGTGCCCATGACATCACTGGTGGGTGTGGTTACAGGTATGACAGAGTATACTTTAAACCAGAGAGAGCAGGGAAACAGAGTTTTTAAGTTTGACAAATCAGTCACAGGTCCACTTGCTAGCTTTTTATGGGCTTTTGTATCACAGTCACCATCAATGGACAGTGTTTCTCAGTTGTCATGGAAATGGATCTGTTATTATCTGCTGGATAGAATCTTCTTTTACCCCTCCCCTCATCCTGCTGCGTCATCTGTTGCTGTTGTCTTTCTCCACATATTCTGGATCCCTCTTGGCAGTATATTTTCTCCTCTTAGGGGCCTGTTTCATGTTTGGAGGTCTGTCAGCATCAATGTTCATCTTTACAGCTTCGCTGTGCATACATTCGTGTTCAGGTGTTACGATTTCATCCACATCACTTTAAAGAGTTCTTGCTGATGTTAGTTTAAATTTCAAACATGAATAAGCATTTTAAGCCAACACGGACAAGAGGACTACAAGATAAGGTCAAGAGCTACCGAACAAACTAAGTAAGTGGTAAGTGGGGTGGTTTTGTCAAATTAAAATTGCAAGGTCATGAATGAATGTTTATGTTTACTTGGTTAAAGTCACTAAAAGACTATGGTCTTATTTAACAGCTTTGACTATTAGTAAAAGAAGGGACATTATCTCTGGTGTTAAAATCAGACACTTTGTACAAAGGCAATAAGTATTATTCACACAGACATGAGTTCAGTTGTTGGGAAAACACTCTGCTTTTCTGCTTATTGCAGGTATAGTTGTAAATACTGAGTTTACAGTCCAAAACTCCTGGAGAGACTTTCTGTGTTGAGGTAGATTCTTCCTTTAAAAAACCTACAACAAACCTACAACCTCTCCTATGTATTATTATATCTGTGCGGCCTCTGTAAAAGATCAGTGTGACATTCAATACAAAAGGACGTGGGAGATATTTATTTTCTGGTGTTCTCTATGAGACTGTACATGTGTACCGTACATGGGAGGTCAGCAGACCGTCTAGTTTTCCACTGGTCCCGTCCTCCCTCTTCCTAGCGTACAGTACACAGTATTTTCCCACCAGTCAGAGCACCGAGCACTCTAAAGGGATGGGTGGCGGTGGAAAACTGGCAGAAAAACCTATTCCACATGGTCACAGGGCTGTAATGGATAACTTGGCTGCCTCCACTCGCTCAAGCTATTTCAAGAGAAGCCACCCAGTTGCCTTGAAGGCTGTACTTTACTCCAGGGTTACCAGGGCTTTGACTCCATTTTGGGGCCTTCGTAATAACATGCTACCATTGCTGTCCACTCATTTTCTTCTTCACATCATGTGGATTGTCTTCATCAAAGGGAGAGTTAAAAATAAGTCACAGCAGAGGTGGCCCAGCCCTCTTCGAACTGGTGACACTACAGAGAGAAGTTGACTACATACTGTATGCTATAAAATGTACTTGCTGCAAATCAAGCCTGGAATCTCATGTTCAGCAGAACATCATGTTTCAGTTTTAATTTTGTTTAATTTCGAAAGAGAGGCTTAAAATGTTAAATGTAGCTATGTAGTTCAGAAGTCTCACTGAAGATGATATCACCAAAGTATCTGACTCAAGTTTATAGAACACTTGGGCACCATGTGAACTACTGTTTGAGACGCTGTAATAAAAAATAAAAATATCCTCAATTGCGTTGTCATAAAAAGATTGTTTCTTTGTGCCTTGAGATATGAAATATAAAAAACCTGCTGTATTTGTGAGCAGAATGCACTTAAAGTCTTCATCATGCAAATTGGCCCTGAGTTGTATATTAGTATCTACATTATTGTCTTAATGGTATTTCAGTGTAACTACCTGACCACCTGAGTTTAATACAGTATAACAATGCAACTGAATAATGTTCAGAGTATCTATAGGAATCAACTAAATGTACTGGAGTGCAATGTTTGCATCTGACGTGGTAGCTACAATAAAAGCAGAGTGCTTGAGTAAATAGTTGCTTTCAGTCATGGATTTGTATAATGGCAGCAATAGTAGGTGGTACAGTAGTGGTAAAAGTAGTATTAAGATAATAAGTGTGCTACTGTAAGTGACAGAGTAATAAAGTGTTATAAATATTTGGGTTTACCACATCAATGCCCCATTCCTGTATTGGATACTGTATAATATTAGTTCCCAGAGTTCACTGCAAAGCTAATCATCAGTAGGCATAGGCTATACACACAAAATACAAATTCGTTGTTGACAGTGCAAATAAACGTTGTTGTTTCTTCTCAAGAGACATCCTGGTTTATAGCGGCCAAGCCAAAACGGTCACACTGAACATGAAGCCAACCCTACTTTTTTGGGTGCCATAACCACATGCGGGGTGGATGCTGCCAGTAATGTCAGGTTCAGGACTGGGTGTCTCCTACGCCTCCCATATATTACAGGGCGGCAGGCTGTCACATGCGCGCGGCCGGTTTTGAAGTTTACTTTTTGGGGTGTAGCACAGTGGCCCCCACAGACAACGTTAAACACCATGTTCCATTTGAGGCTACTGGGTGGGGCAACAGGTCATTTCACGTCCTGTAATTAAGCCCTCTCGTTTTCAGCCAAAGCAGTTGCAGTTACGAATTGATAACTAAATTATTAAAAATGGACTCAAGCAATTAAGGCACAGCTGTATCACAAACAAGCACTCTCTGTGTGCTGTCTACACAGCCTAGTCAAGAATAAATGTTTTGGATTTGCATTTTTTAGAGCTTAATTTATGACCAGTTACCTTTTTATCTGTGCACCACGTGATGCTACTCATAGACACCCCGATAAAAGGCTGTAACTGACATCATCATCGCACCATAAACACGAAGTCATCCAGCTCCTGTCTAATGATCCACCGAATAAAACTTTTTGCATGAATTTATGCGAAAACACGAGCCCATATGCTACTGCTACTGATGAAATTTTAAAGACTGACGACGTCTACTAAAAATAACGATACATGTATTTCTATATCTGTAGGCAAGACTGATAAAAAAAAAAAGTTGAATGTCATCAGGAGTAAATAATCCAATCCGGCTACAGCATCCTGTGAACAATCACACACTAATGCCACAACAACGCGAAATTCAACACACACCGATGACAAGGTGAGGATCTATGTTTAGATTCACATGTTGCACAGTTTGTAGCATCCTACCTGCCTTCCTCGGGCCTCCTAGTGCCTCTTCCTGTACTTGCAGTCCCTTGAATCCCTGATGCTGCGCCCTGTTTGATCGCTGCTCTGCTCAGGCTGGACTGCCACAACACGACAGTGCCGCTCGCTTTTGAGAGCACGCTCCTCCCCGAGGAAGCCCCACATCTTCTCGAGTCCATCCTGTCTCCTGACCAGCATCCCCTTTAATCCTGACTAACTGTCCTGTAATCAGCGCAGGCATCACCCTGTAACTCTGCTCATTTTAAAATAGGTGCTCCGAAATATCCGCAGTTTAAACCGGTTAACTGGAGGCACTGGATATTTTATTATTTGTGGGTAGTTGTGGATTTATTATTTAGGTAAAATATATTTTATTTGTACCGCTTTATAAAATGTAAGCATTATATAAAATACAATTAAATAAGTTTAAAGTGTATTTGCTCGTTTAGTCTTGAGAAACCTCCGATCTATAAATTATTTCACATTTCGAACCACATCAGTAAAAATACTGTTTTTATTTTCACAACCATACATATTCCAAATGATCAAATCTCATTATTTCTTAATGAGAGCTGGATTTTTCTGTGCTCTTACGAACCGCTTGCTATGCAAGTA
>JBCAUF010000134.1:11574185-11586335 GCA_038406115.1 Haemulon aurolineatum
AGCCACTGTAAAGTATACGTAGCCTCTCTCCTCCATGCATACTATTATGCATGCATCCAACATCGTACATGCAATGACATCACTGCCGTCTCATCCCATACCACCAAAAGGTTCTGCTCCTACATGGACTCCAGCTGCACTTATCTCCAATTTCCTTCCATCTGGTTTGAGTTCCATTCAAAGCCAGTCATGATAAAAACAGGCTTTACTTTGCAAAAGGCAATAGAGCGATATGGGACATGGTTGAAATTCAAGGAAAACTGTCTTCTTCAGTGATGCTGCTACCAAGGTGTGTGCAGGGCAGAGTCAGTGCTCATCAGCAGCAATGGTTTTGTGTGATCATCTAGACCATCGTGATGAAAACAGCTATTTTATACAGTCTTTCATTGGCTTCAGTGAAAACGCAAATGCATTTTTAAAACGCTGTGACATGCAGTATGGTTAACATACTGTACTGCTATCCTTTAACGGAGCAGTTTCATCCTGAAAACACTTACTGTAAAGAAGTTGCTAGATTAGAAAGATTACAGATCTGATCTGTCCACACATATGCTTAATTTTCCTGTTTCCAGATTATTAAATATGTAGTTTTACCTGCTTGGATATATAAATTTGTTGAGTATGACCATCACCGTAACAATAATGACTTTCATTATTATAAAATTAAACCTATAATTTATTTTAGTAATTTCATAATTTTAATTTCATAGATTTAATTTCGATGAAGTGATAACATCATTGACTTGGGTTGCGATGGTCGGGCGGCCCAGAGTGCACAGCAGCTAAGAAAAATTGATGCATGACAAACACTTCAGAAGTCCTTTGATGTTTATGTGCAGTACATGATGGTAGCCAGAGAATAGCCACAAATCATTAATCATGCCACCATCATATATGTTATACTTCCTCACACACGCCTTTGATATAGTATTCAGGAGACACTCATTACTACAAGATTACCAGAGCCTGATAAATCCTTCTCTTGTCAACGCATCATGTCAGAATGAGGCTAGACAGCCTTGGGAACGTCACCGTAGGAGCCAGAGGCTTAATATAAAGAGATCCTACAGAGGGAGAAAGATCATGCATCAAATGATGGTTCGTGAGTACATCAAAGGTGAGCATCTGTTTCCCAACCTTGGAGGACTCTGGAGAAGAAGAATTCCAGGCTCCTATACAACAGACACACACACCGTCAGGCACAAAAGGTGGGCTGTAAACCCATAGCACCCTCCACAGCTTGGATGACGCTCCTCACTGAGGGTCCCACCTACAGTGCGGGGCGCAACAGCTAACACAGAGGAAACAGTATATCTGTACCTGTCACCAGCAGAGAGCATAGTGCCATGTACAGTGTCAGCAGACATAAATCAAAGAGGACAGGGCAAGAGTAAAGATGACTTTTGATTAATGTTTGGGGGTTTTTTTTGGTTACCATGAGGAAGTGATAAGTAGATGTTGAGAACAACTGACTTAGTTGAAAAACTTGGTGCCAAAGGAGGCAGAACTGAAGTGGTGTGAACAAGTTGTATTCATGAAATATTACTGAGGTGTCATTTGTGTGTCACTGAGGCATTTATCCAACTGGAGGCACAAAAATGGAAAACACTAGAGGGTCTGAATTTGAACAGTGAGGAACTCTGAAAGTAGCAGTTTGTTGAAGAAAATGAGTTTGTCATGGAGAATGTCATGTACATTATGAGAGGAATCAGAGACTCTAGTTAAGTCCTAAACCAATTAAATCTATTTAAATGGCCGTCAACTCAGGATTAAGGAAAGTCAATGAAATACTGTATATAGGTCTATACTATAAAATTTATAATCATCCACAGTTGAAAACTGACCCTTCAAACATCTTTTTGTATCCACAAATTTCGTTGCTGTTGACGTTTACAGTGAGGGGAAGAAGACTTTGAAGCACATAAAAACAAAGAAACAGCCAAATAAAATTATGTATGACTAAATCAGTAACTGCTACTTGAAAGACTTGCTATTGCAATGTCCAGAGCATCCATTTTCGGTGACAGAGCTTGGACGCACATAAACACGCAGTCACACGCTGCTTCATAGCTGATGTATAGCAGATTCATTTTGGATCCTTTGTGATAATACAGCAGTCAGTATTCTTCTGACTCAGTCAGTCAGTGTGATGGGGACATTTTTCTCTATTTCTGTGTCCAGACATTTCAATCTGTGTTATGAGACAGTTCAAGGTTTTGTCTCTTGACTGGTGTTTTGGGCTGTCATCTCAGCTACTCTGGTTTCTATCATTGGGACAGAGTGTTTAGCTTTTAACAAACACTGGATCAGAGTTGATTGGATTGCATATTGGAGTAACTTTTTGTTTCGCTGTAGATGGTTTTTGGATATATTTTAAATGGACTAAACCTCTGTCAGACCCTTCAAGCCCATTTTATTTAGTTAGTCATGCCAATTACCATTTGGAATTCAATGGTTTATTGAACCTGGACAGCTTGTAACAGGCAGCCTGTTTCTGCCATACACCAATCTTTTTTTCCCTACCGATGTTCTACAATATGTGTGTTCGCAGGTGCATCTCAGTGGGAGAAGGAGAGCACAGCTGGCATAAAAGACATTGTACTGTAGGTTCTAGGATTGATTGATTGCAGCAGAGCGTTTCTCGATTTGAGACCACAAAAGTCCTCTCATGTTGCCAGAGAGCGTGAACAGTGCCAGGGGCATGAGGTAGCAAAGCCATGTGAGAAATGCGGTGAGCCTGTAATGTTTCAAACTAAATGAAATTTGGGAGAGACGCGGCGCAAATCGACCACAGACATATTGATAAAAAAAGAGGGGGTAAAAGGTTGCTGTGGACCACATTAACATTACGTAGCAGGCCTAATAACTACACTGATCTGAACGCAGCTGACAAATATACTGACATTATTCAGTATATTTGTTGAGCAGATTTATTTGCTGTTAGTTTTCAATACGTGATTAACTTTAACAAAAGTGCATTCAAGATTTTACAATTTTAGGCAAAAGATACAGGTTTTATGAGGTGGTTCTAGTCCCCTAACAAACAAAAGCATATTCAACATCATTTTTTGTGGAAACCTGTGGAGGTCACATGTGAAGGAAACAGTTTATTCTCATAATCATAAATATATAGATACAGTAATGACGGATTTTAACAATCTTGACGAAGGTTCCAGAAGTGAAGATGTTTGTCAGTTTTGGCTGACAAAAACGACATTAAGATGATCCGGTGTTGACATGAGGAGAGTTTGGGTGAGCTGGTGCTTCACGGTTTCATCTTGTGCATCAAAACAGTCTTCTCGCATATGGGCAAATAGCGTCCACACAATAAAGAAAGCTTAATTATAATGTTGAGATAATGATTTTGTCTGATTCATGTGGGCGATGGCAAACTTAAAATAACCATCCTATTTTAAGAGGGACAGATACAATTTTGAGTGCAGTTGTTTGCCCTTTTGAAAATAAGCGAGATGAGCGTGGATCAGATGGGAGGGAGCTGCTGAGCACATGAATCACAATGCACAATGTTATTCAAATGTGCTCACAACTGAATTGCTTGGTGCACGGCAGCATCTGGACGTGCACATCAGCGCATGTTTTCCCCAAAGCTTGCAGGGAGGGCTGCACCTCCTACCCAGAAGGGCTTACAGAGTGTGGGAAATATGACCACTTAAACTCCTACAACAGCTTGTTCCAAAAGGTCTCTAAAGCCTAAAAACGAGTTTAAGGCTTGTGTTTGAATAATATGAGCTTAATAGGAACATCTGCAGGATTACAAGAAAAAAACCAACAAACTGACCCAAAAGTATTTAAGAGTAATTAGAATAATAGGTCAAGTCAGAGGGGCATGAGGAGGTTAGATCACTTGGTAAATTAAAGCTGCGGTGCCTTTAATCCAAATTGTTTGTGCAATTGTATATAGAACCAAATAATAAGCAATTTATTGGCCATAATAAGCATACATTTCACATTATTTAAATCAGCACTCAATTAGTTGGTTCTGGCAAGACATAAAGTCTACCATCTCACCGTGCTGAGTTAGCTGACAGCTGGCCACCACACCCATCACGTCTCAGGGTGGTGACCTGGCAGCCAGTGAAAGGCCTTCACGCTGTCACTCACTCTGTATGGTGATGTTTGCTTGTTTCTGTTGCCACTCCTGCTGTTGGCAGGCATATACAATATTTTGGTCTTCATTTTGTAAATGGATTCATCATATTTATTTTCCTCTTCATCAGCTACTGAATGTTTTGATTTTAATATTTATCACTTTGTATCATGTCGGGATCAGAGTAACTATGACACAAAGACAAATCTGCTGTCTTGAATGAATAAATATTGCAAAATGACTGATTTAGTTTAACGCTATATCTACCTTTAGATTTGACTGAGGGTTAGAATATCAAACGCCTATATCATAGAATGATAACAGTAAAAAAACCTCTCTGCAGTAACATCATTCACACCTCTGAAGATCTTAAATAAAAGAGTTTGAGGCTTGTGTTTGAATAATATGAGCTGGTGAGGGAGCATCTGTAAGGTTAAAGGAAAAACTAATAAACGGACGAAAAACATTTAAGAGAAAACGTTAAGAAAGCTCTTGAGTAAGTTCTGTTGCCAACTCCGACATATCCTAGTCTCAGCTTGATATCAATACCAACTGCAACTTAAAAATGCCTGAGTTTGTCCTAACTTAGATTCATACCACCGTTTCAAGTCATATCTTCTATACTAATACACTTATGGCTGTTGGTTTATATGATCCAGCACCCATGTGTTGTTGACCCCTATCGCGTTTTGTGAATCATAAATCATATGCTGCAGTTCAGTCTGAGTTCATGAGGTCGACTCATACATGAAGACATAATGAGTACCTGTGATTGACTTCCAGCTGCTTTTGCCTGCAAAAAAGTGTGGTGATGCGGTTTCAGCCTCTCCCTGGCACAGCTCACTCAGGCAATCTCAAGTTCCCCCATATCATCAGATGTACTGCTATCCGATGCCACGATTGTATTTGTCTTGGACATTGTTCTAGCTTTGATCATAAATTGCAGTAATTACTCCGGGCCTTATCCTTCCCTCTGGAAACAATGCGTGGAACAGGAGAAGCCCGGCGCGCACACAAGAACCAACACAGAGGCCTACAGTACGTGGGAGCACCAGTGAGCGGATAAATGGCCTGATTAAATGCAGCCTTTATGTTTTTTCATTCACAATACACTTCGCAGCTCAGCTACCAGTGTGCAGCCACTTAGCAGTGGATCACTTAAGTCTGGATGTGCTAACGAAACAGGGTGTTCTGTAATTGAACCAGATCTCTTTCTGCCTCCTCCTCCGCCTTCTCTTTCCTTTTATCCTCACGTCTCTGAGCACAAATAAATAAATGAGCAGAACCTGAGACGTGACTACAGGGAATTGTTCATTATGGACTCTGGAAAACAGCAGCAATCAGGACTAACAACAGGCTGTGTGACTCATTTTGGTCCCTGAATAGTACAGGGGCCACACAATTAACCCCCCACTTGCCACATGGCCTTTCATCTACTTCACGCAAAAATGATATCCTTTGTGGCCTCCCCTCAACAGGAAACAAACATGTTTGAATTCCAAGTGCTGCGTGCATACCATGATAAAATTTTGTAATTAGAATTCCTGTCATACAACACTGTAACTTCCTGGAATATCATGAACCTCTGTCTCTGGGAATTAAACATCAGGCCGCGGTGGAACCTCACTGTGGTTATCCAAAAATATGGTGAGAGAAATTCCAAAAATTCTCTATTTATAACCATAAAACCTTTAATGATGTTAGACCTAACTCTACCAGTGATGGCAGGATCGTTTTTTTTTTTTTATGCCAAAGAAGTTGTGAGAGAGCTGATCATCCTCGGCTCTCTGGTTTTCCTTTTTGAACATATTGGAGCTGGAAATAAGGTCATGTTATTATATAGTGAAAAAATGTCTGCACATGTGTGACGTGGTTGAGGTGAATGGACGGGTCACCAAAACGTCAGACTTAAACACAGCAGACCAGCTCTGTTCGTTCACTGTTTCAAACTGACAACCAAAGTAGTTTTTTAGGCATAACCACAATCATCCCTAAACCTTAACCAAGTGTTGATTACTGTAACCATGATGACGAGGGTACCCGAACCTTAATGAAATACTCGTTTTGACGCAAATCACCCTCTTTCCTTAACCCTCATCAAGTCATTTTTGTGCCTAAACCTAACCAAATCGTGACCATAGCGCTGTCAGATTACAACTTTTCAACAGTGATTTCTAAGCATCTTGGCAGGCACAGGGAAATTATGCTGTCCTGCTGAAACAGAGGCGTCAGCTGTTATTCTAGAGGACATGGACAAACAATGTATTTTGCAGTGCTTGTTGGGCTTGAGTACTTTAGTAACTCTTTCTGGAGCTTTGCAAAACAGCTGTTTCCAAGGTCAAGAATAAATTGGCATGCCCAATTTTTTTGGTCAGTGTGGAAGAGAAGTCCAAAGTGCAGCTTGTAGTGTAGTGTCAATCAATGCAAACGTGATACAGCTGAAAGATCCAGATTAGCAACTAAATGGACCTTGAGGTGAGATTGTTTCGTCACCTTGATGGTGAGCTGAGAGAAAGTGCCTGCTGCATGCTGAGAACTTGAAATAATTTCCCACATATTTCTCATTCAGTCACTACAAAGCCACAAGCTGAGACATACACTGATCTAATGTCAAAAATATGACTGGGATTCAACCATTGTTGCTGGGATTTCAGCCAAAAGTCGAGAATAGTAATCTAGGGAATGTCATACTTCCAGGAATTTAAAACCAAATTCCATGTGCATTAGTTTGAGATAAAACGTTCAATGTGTATTCAGGACTGAACAGCGCTTTTTGGACTGTTGCAGTGTCTAATAAAGTTTACGGGAACTCTAAACCCTGACCGAAAGCGGTGCTTCAAAATAAAACGACAGATTAAATCTTTGCCAGTACCCCTGAAAGAGCTTATTCTGTCGGAAAACAAGATTGAATGCAATTTCAGAATGAGCTCCAGCCTTGCAGTGAATTGTGCAACACTTGGTCTCTGTTGATTTCCACAACATTACTTATTGGAAAACATCCTCAGTACACAGGGAGGGAAACATGCACCCACCAACAGTATCAGATGTGTATCCCGAGGGAGGTCATTACTTTATGATGTGGTATGTTCAGATGCCAACGTGCAATGATCCACCTCAAGACGGTTTGCTCACTGTCTTCTCCAAGTGAATACTGCTGTTCAAGATAAGTACTCTTGACATTTCCAGGGCCGGGATTTACCGTCGTTCACACAGATCAGTTCTGCCTTTGCCTGTTACCACATGAGTTCTGAAGAGGAAAACCTTGTTCTTGTTTCAGTGCTGAGCTCAGAGCTTGGTCGAAAGTATGAATTTTGTCGTCACGAGAGGCATTGCATCTACAGCATGCCACCAGATCACAACCTTAGACAATATGATTTGTTTGATGTCTCTGTTTCAGTCACAAAAACGATTATATCACTGAAACTAATATCAGACTAGTGAAATGTGATACATCCCCTTCATTGTAATGAAGAAAATGCTAATGATATCAGTGAACTGCCAAGGAACTGCAGTTGAAAATTAACTATAAGCTAACTCTGGTAAAACACATGATGACATTTATATTTCATGTAGAAGATGGTTCATTAAAAATGAATGAATTGAAATATGATTAAGACATAATGCGAGATTTTCAGGTTAGGACTGAAATCCAACTTAATCTGATTTGGTGATTTAAATTAAGATATACATTCATTCATTTGCATTAATTTAGAGTTGAGTTTCCAGCCAACATATAAGTGACTAAATCCAAGATTCACACCCCTTCTCCCTCTATTATGGTCTCCACCAGTTCCTGAGGGATATGCACTATCTGGCTACCTGCTGAATGCTCTACTATGTTCACCGGCTAGTTTTAACTGTGCTGTTTGGTGCTGTGAAGGTAGTGAACAGAGGCTTCAACAGTATTTTATTGCTGGAGACCTGTGATCAGAAATTATGCTGTTGATAGAATTAATCAAAACAATAAAGCCATGGGCAGGAAAATCAAAACAATGAGCTGAAAGATGTTAAAGTAGACCGTTGATATGTAAAAAAAAGTACTTGCTAGTACAATATGAAATATGGTGAAGAACTTTCACTCTTTACTGTGTGCCGCCGCCACAATGAACGGCTTGCATGAAACTGATCCAAGCTCATTCTAAACGGCTCTGTGTTTTTCCATACTCTCTGCGGTTTCTGAAAAAATCAAACAATGTCTGTAATAAACTGCCCTCAAATTAATTTAGCTGTACATCAAGGTGAAGTTAATGCCTAGAAATGTAATTTTGTTTACTATTCGCCATAAAGTCAAGCATTTATCCAGCTCCGTGTGGTTGAGTTTTTTGCCCGAGGCTGAGCTTGCTCTTTCAGTTGTGTCACAGCCTGAACCTCAGCATTATAATATTATCCTGCATTAGCCTGGGGATAAGGACCTCCAGTAGATGAACACCCCTGTCTGCTGGCGTTCATGTACTGTAAGTACATGTAAGCAGTAATATCATACAGAGTGTAAACAGATAAAAAAAACTGTTCAGAGTTTGTGATTCTTTCCCAGGGACACAGTTTGTTTTTTTGCTGTAACAACCCCTTCAAAAAGCTTCTTGTTTTGCCTACACACTGTTTCCACGACACTTCCATTTGGCCCATTTTCTGGCACAATTCTGACCAAAGCAGTGTTCAGTCTTGTCTCAGATTCAACCTTAGAAATTCAGGTGAAGCCTCATGACATTGTATCTGGGTAATAAGGGGGTTTAACTGTAATAGATAATGTTCATGACATACTCCAAAATCACTGCATGAGTCATGCGTGAGGGCAACACAATGAACTTACAGTACTGTGAGAGTCATTCAGTGCATCCAAGTATTGTGTGTTTTACGTTGGTTGAATAAAAAATGTTTATACAAAATATGAAAATATTGCACAAGGCTGTATTCATGATCTTAAGGTAATAAATATTTTGTAATGCCAGCTGATTAAGCTCCATTCACTGAGATGTGGTGGAAAGCTCTGGAGGAAGCTTGTGAGAGAACATTAAATTAAGTTTTTTCTTTTCTAAAATAACATTCACATATCAGTCAGTCATTAGTCGGTTACTCTGTGGTTTTGACTGCAAATAAAATATCAAATCTAGCTATCAGCTACAAGTACAGTCATTTTTTCCTGGTTTTTTAGAGTACATATACAAATACATAAGTTGTTTTGTTTGTACTTTATTAAATCAGTGTCAATGCCATTAAACATAAACCACAGAGATCGATTGTGATAAATGATGTTCTCAATATGGAGACTTTCAGTCAACAGAGTAACTATACACTGCTGATAAAATGATAGTGATTGCAATGTTGTTGCTGACAAGTAAAAACACTGATTGTCCAAAATGTCAGCTCTTCATAAATTAAGAATAATAGCTTTCTTTGTAACTCAATGACAATTCAGCTTTGAGTTTAACCAGAGGGTTTGAGAGGGACTTTTTAAGTACAATTCCTCAGAACATTGCTCCTACCCAAATGTATAAAACTCCAAATTGATGTGAAAACATGATGAGTTATGAGGTTATAGCATGACAACAGCAACATGCAATATCACACACGAAGAGGCAGATCTCCATTCACCAAAACTCTGCTCTTTTATGTTGGTCCAGAGACAAGTTTTTGGTGTGTGGCAAGCCATTTCCTCATATTTGATTCTTTTGCATTTCCTGCATTTTGACCAGCACTCGACCAAATTATACTGCTGTGGAGTAAATTTACTTATGGTTACCGATTCAATTATGGCTCAACATCCACTTACATGAGGAAAAAGGATCCAAGCAAAATAATCTACAGCATTCTGATCCTATCAGGATTAAACAAGCAAATTAATTTTGCCTCATTGTATATACATAAAACCTAAACAAACCGCTTAATATAAATCATTCAAAATTCTCATGTTTAAATAACTCAGTCAATTTGAGTCCATTTAATTGAATAAACAAAACCCGAAAAGGGACCCTACTTGCACTACACATGTGTGGAGCGAAGCTGGACGCCACAAACCAATTCTGGATTGAACCACGCTGATATTTAGTGGCATGCACATTATTTTAATCTGATTGTTCTCCTGCATAATTTAAGTCATTTTCAGCTTAGTTGCTCGCTCATTTGTTTGATGGTCGGACTGACTGCAGTGTGGGATTTCTCTCGGTTACACAAAACAAAAACCCTTCTTGGAAAAGGTATTTCAGATACTGCAGCCACTGTTTACAAGTAATCAAACTCCTGCACTGTCACTGGCTCATAAGTTGAACTCTCTCTAACATCCTCAGCAAAGCACTGACACATCATCCCCTTTTGTAATTACTGTGCCTGTAGTCTGCTTCAACCGACAGGCTTTGTAGGCTCAGGGAAGATGTAAATCTGTCTCAGTAACCTGCTGATGCTCATTTATAATACTATTTGTTTCTATTGAATTCAACTGTGATAAATGATACTGAGGAGTTTCTAATAGCTTTGAGGAGGTTGCTAATTTCTTAATTGAACTTATGCTCTCCATTTTAAGCTCACAGTCTGAGATGATTTTTGCTGGAGGGTCTAATATAATAGGTGAAGGGTTCCAATTTCATGAAGCCTGGAGCTATTATGTTATAAAAAAATTCTGGGAAATGTTTTGAGTGTCATTTACATGCAAGAAAGAGGACATTTTGTTCTTCGCTGTCGCCTGAGGATCTTCTCGTTGTGCCGTGGTTTCCCCCATTGACCACAGACACTTTGTTCACTTTCTCAAGGCAGAATTCCAGCCGACGTCCACGGCATCTGCACGGTGACTGTGGAGCAAAACATGCCCAATATGCATCTCATCCGCCCCCAACAACTCCCCGGGGAGGCGATGGGTCAGCACGCCTCTGAGAAATTCCCGAGACCCCTTTAGCATTCGAGTGTTGTCAAAACCACCATGACAAATGTGGTTCTGCGCCACAATTAGGGCCAACTGAAATCCTACCAAATATTGCAGAAGACCAGTTCATGTCATGCTCTCGAAAAAATGAGGATTTAAATTAACTTTCTTTGACTGGGCTGTGTTGCTCTCGCTGCCAACCCGACCATTACCGTTTAATTTGGTTTGACTCAGTGCTTTTTAGAGTCGTTCTAATGTTTTCGAGACAGTCAGTGTAAATCAACGGTCTTTTCAAGTAGCAGACCTCCACGAAGTCTAACATCTGCTATGTAAATATGCATGCCCCACACAGCTCTGCCTCACATCACTCATCATGTTGCGGTGTCATCTCATGCAGTCACAGAAGCTGTCTTATATAATTTTAACCAACCTCGCATACTGCAGCATCACCAGTCCGCTGCCGGCGTGTTTTCACGTTTGCCGAGGTCAACCTTCAGGTCTTTTACACTTTATTGCTCTTCTACGTGAGAGTGGATGAGCGCCTGGCATCTATTACAGCACACATTGGATTCACACACGGGCAGAGATAAACACACTGAATCACATATTTTTGGTAATCATACTTGTCATACCTTCCCCACTTTGCATGTGGATCTTATTTGTAAAGCTGGGGGCAACAGTCCTTTTCATCTTTCATCTTGGGTTTAATTTTTTCGTTCAGCCTTTTTGCCAGTGACACATTGTTTGAAACCAGTGGCGTTCGCTGGAAGCAACAAGTGCTTTGGCTTTGACTTGACACAAGTGAAAACAGAAACCTCATTGCACACAGGTTTACACACAGGGCCTGTAAGGAAACATTCCTCTGTTTTTTGATCTACAGGTCTGATTCTCATAGTAGCCAATCTGATGATGGGTCCAGCCAACTTTGCACCTCCTACCTCTCTTTTAGAGATTTAAAAACATCTGATCCAAGAAAAGGACTCTGTCAAAACAATGTACAGTATATCATGAGGGCAAGCAACATGAGCCTCCTAAAGCTTTCAAAATAAACCTCCATTCAACATGAATAATTTAAAACACTTGTCTGAGTCTGACCGGACACAGGCATATGCATATCACCAGAGAGTTACGCCGTCCACCCCTGTTTAGTTACCAGTCTAGAAGAAACATCACACTCAGCATCAAACTT
>JBCAUF010000134.1:11593365-11609760 GCA_038406115.1 Haemulon aurolineatum
ATATTAAGTACAAGAGCTCCAAATTGTACCTGTTTATGTGACCAAAATTGCTCAAATGTCTTATAAACCTGGCTACAGCATGTCTGTGTAGCTTTTCCACCTATACAGCACAATATATAACCGCTGTTATAAAATGAGTAACTTGCTGATACAGCTGTTGGCTACAGTAACTAAAAAAATCTGAAAACACTGTTACTGGACATACAGAGACAGCGCTGCGAGTTGCAGGCCAAAAACTGTACGCCATCATAATTACTGCAGACGTTCTGAAGCAGCACTTTAGGGTAAACTGCCGTGTGCATGCGTGAGACAGACATAGCATATATACCACCAGGCTCACATGCATTTGTCCAGGGCTGGCTTCAATTAAAACACTATTACTGTCAAAACTAATCAACACTCTTCATGGCGTTCTCAGCAAGAATAATTAAGCTTACATTTATCTGTGCTGTCCACACAGTGCTGGGCTCTAAGTATGCTATTAAAATCCCACAGATGGTATTATCTAATTTTCTGGTTTACCATATTGATTCAGTGGAATATTTGGAAAATCACAGTTTATCATGAGAACATGGTATTTATAGCCTATATTGGTCAGGCACATCATAAATCTCATTTGGAGAGTTGGCCACAAGCTGCCAGAGTCTGGCCCCACTGCATACTGCTGCTGAATATGTACCTGGTGCCTGTTATTCATGCTTCATGCTAGACCCAACCACAGGCTGAAATAGTCTTTGCAAATATGTCAGCCTCAGCATAGACAACTATATTTAATCCCTCCTCCTCCCATGTAATATTGCAGCGGTCTTGGTGTTAAAGAATGAACAAAAGCCTCGTATGTATGCATGCTATTGTTCTGTGTCATACCTGTGCTCTAATGTCCTTTGGTACACGTCTTTGTAATTCTTTGCATTTGCCCATGAGACATGATTGTGGAATGCTAAAGCTGCCTTCTCCCTCATATCACTTGTCTATGGTGAAACTTCAGGAGGACAGGCAGCCGCATCTTTAAAGAGGACTTCAAAAAACAGAGGCAGCAGTGACAGTGCGCCTCTGTGTGTCGCCACTTCCCACAGCCCAAGGCAAAGAGGGCATCGTTTGATTTAGAGGCAGGAATGGCCTTCTGGGCCCTTGATTACCAGAACCCTGCGTGCTTTCATGTGGTCAGCACTCTGCCAGAGAAGGGTCACTGTTATCGATTAAATAATCTGAGTCAGTTAAAGGCAGAAACAGGCCACATTCATGTTCCCAACTGATGGCCCGACCCTTCGGAAATGGCCTAATCCATCTTCCTGGGAAATGAGAGGATAGGAACAATTATCTGCCAAGCAACATGTCCTCTTTTAAACAAAGCCGTGCCAACGGCTGACTGCAGCCTCCAGTTCATCTTCCTGGAATGTGCGGTTGAAAAAAGTTATGAAAGCAGTGTTGGACTTTTGATTAAAGTGATGTTGTTAACGATCCGGATCAGAGCTGCAGGACGTGTACTGTATGCAGACTGGGCATTGCTGGAACAATGAATCGTTTGATTTCAGAGGAAGTTATTCAGTGGCTATAGTTCCACTTTAGTCACAGGAACGAACATCCAGAGCTATTCTACGCTCCTGTATGCTGGGTTAAGCCTTGCAGATGACTTTCATTCATTGACTAATGAACATACACATATGGCAGTTATTACCTAATCAGAATTTATAGGCCCACTACACTAATGACAAAATAATTACCTTTGCCCAAGTACAGTTCATGTTATTAAGTACTTTGAATGGTTTTTGTGTCATTGAGGTTACAACTGTAAGAAAAACATTCATATATTATGTTTGATGTTTCGTATATATACATTAATTCTACTAATAATCTTTAAAGCATTTAAGGGTTTCCCAGTATAATTCTGACCTGCTCACTGACTACAGTCCAGTACAGCTGGTGGTTTTCTGTGCTTATTGCAAATCTGCTGAGCTTTGGTGTCTTTTAACTCAACAAACTGCTTGATGACACAGCCAATCAAGGTTTCCATGTGGAAGCTTGCCATGTTACACTACCATTTTTCTATCATACCCCAGAATGAAACAAACTCTGGTTTTAAAGAGGGGCTTTCACAAGTTTTGCAGCCGCTGTAGTTTTTCCTATATACTTAGAAGAGGTGGGTGAGACAAGTTGGTTGCACTCTGCAACCTCACTGGAGAGACCCTTTAAGATAAGATTGATTGTGAAAAAAACGGAAAACTCAGTCCATTACATGTGTTTGAATAGGGATGGATCAGTCTTTATTGGTTCTTAAACTCCGCCCAGTGATAAGTATTAATTGTGTCTGCAAAACACTAGTGGAGTCAAGTTTGAACAGACTCTTTGATCCCGAATTTCTTAATTTCTGTCGAGAGCTCACCCTTTATTATAAACATATGCATAGGATGTTTTTTGTTTTTGTTTGTTTATTTGGAAAGAGTTGAAAAGACTTTTGCAAATGTTGAAAGAAAACTGTCCAGATATGTACTCATCTCTGCTATTGATGGTTCTTATCTAGGATTTTGTTGGGGGAAAAAAAAGATTTATCCAGTGAAATAACACCACCAAAATCCTGTTCGGAAACATCTTAATGAAAAGAGATCTCAGATAATCCACCATCAGTGTCATCCTGAAAATTTCCGGTAATAAAAAGAGTCATCCACATTAAAAATCAAAACAACTCCCAATGAATGTGCTTTTCTTATGACGTCCAAGTGCTTCATTTTCTGGAGCGAGCTGCTTCCTCTTGGCCCGTCGCTCTAATGGTTAGCCACCTGCCGCATAACCCGCGTCATCAAGCCGCCAACTCACATCTGCAGGCCACAGAGGTAGTGATCGACTAAAGAAGGGAGAGGCAGCCTCTTGGATCATTTGTTTATCATCTCGTCTGAGTGTAGTCCATATGCATGTTCTGTGTGAGTCACATCAAAGTCAGCAAGACAGCCCTTCACTGAGCTCCACCACACTAACAAAGCATGATTTACAGACATGTTGCTGGGTCTCAACTGTGGGGAACCCCATGTTCTGCACAGAACATAAAACCCACATTTCTGAACAACCCCGAATCAAAGGCAGACTCAGGGTGGGCTGACTGATGTGTTGTACTGATGCGTGGCTGCGGGTGGTCAACCAGGAGGGTGAAACCATTCCCGGACTGTGTGATCCATTAATAAGAACCAGTCTCTCTGTGGCACACAATCACTTTAACCCAAATCCAATAATAATCTGCAATTGAGACTTCACACAGCATGTAAGAAGTTATGTCTACTGACTACTGCTTTCATGAATGTCATATTATTTGGTTTATGGTGTCATAGTCATTTAACATAGACTTTATTTCATATTAGCAGAGTGTAAACTCTTGAACTTGAAAGATGATGAGTTCAGTCTACGCATTATATCTGTAATGATGGTCACTGTGTCAAATTAGGCAATTATAGATTTATAAATTATTGCTGTTACTCATCTGTGAGACGTGACTTACTACACATTGGACTCTGATCAATCATAGCTTGCAGTCTTTTCATGAAGTGTGTGATGTCACTGGGGGGAGAGGTGTTCCACCTCACTGTAATACACTACATGGGATGAGATGATCAATTGTCACACCCAGTGTCCATTTTTGGTTGTTATTGGGCTCCACCCACCCATAAGGATCAAGAGAAGAATGCAAAAGATGCAAGGTTCAAGAAACAGTCACCCATGTTCAAAACGGTTTTAAAAACATGCTTTTGTAATTTTTGTTTAATAAAGATTAGTCTCTTTTGACAAACTTGCCACACTGTTTGATGTGTCAAATAGCTAACTTGAGTCACCAAAGTCTTTGGCAACTTAGTACATTCAGTGGGATTGTTTGTAATGTTCTTGAGGAAAAACACACAGATATTGTGTCCTTAACCTTGTACAAAGACATTTTTGGAGAGCTTTGAATGACTTTACAAGATCCGTTTTTGCACAGCATTTAACATATGAGCATTTTTTGGCCACTTGGATCCAGCAATAAGCATAAGCACCTTATATAGCTCTTTGTGTGGGTGTTAGCGAACTGTTGCCTGTTCACACACCCATCAGAGACTGAACAACATCAGCATTAGTTTGGAGCCTTGTTTGCGTTCACCTGATGAATCTTAGTCTTCGCTTGTCTTTTAGCTCTGTTTATTCTCCACAAACTCTCTCAATGTCAGGCTCTTTAGCTACTAAATGCTCCACAATGGTCACCAGCTAGCCGCTAGCTTTCTCTGTTGGTGGTTTGGTGTTGGTCAGGTAACCCAAAGTGGGTTTACAAGAGCTTTTTTGCTTAAAACTGCATCTGGATGGTGATGAGAGTGGTGAGAATGAATCAGAACAAAACCAAAACAATGAACTGAAAGATGTTAAGATGCTTTGTGAAACTGAGAGAAACTGTGGAGTCTGGGGGTTTGTCACGAGAATCCCCTCTCTCGCTTTTCATAGTCATTGCTTAAGGAAGCTTTAACTAAAACAAAGTAACAAGTAAAAGTAAGTGTATGCAATAAACTCTTGTGCTCTCTCGCAAACACAACAATCTAAGAACAGTCTAATGGTTTGGTCAATTTTAAACTTTATTCACGCTTGTAACTCTAAACATTCAGCCATGTCAGCCAAAGACTGAGACTGTGGCACCTGGCAGATGACCACCTGTGTCACATAACTGTCTCTGTATGCATTAACATTACTATTATTCCACTGGAGAGGACCTTTCCCAGTTATGATTCACCTGCAAGTGATGCCAGACTTATTCAGTCTGGCGTCAATGGGAGTCTACCTGCCATGATACGACTTTAATCTTCTTTCAAAACAGACTGCACATCAGCAGTGCTTTGCTTTCCCCGTTGTCAGGTGAACTGATATTGATATGTGCTCAGATATTATTTCACAGATGGTTTAGATTTTTCAACATCTGAGACTCGGCAACAGTTGTGTCGTCAGAGCGTTAACGCAGCAAAATAGTGGTCAAAATGTGATTACTGTGCACAGGCCGGGGTGATGATAGCATGTCAGAACACAAGATAATCCCATGGTAAACTCTTTCCAACTGTGTGAGCCAAGAAAACAATCACAGATCTTGGCCCAGGTGCTCCTCTCTGTATTTCCGTGAAGCCAAGCTGTGAAGAAACTGAGCCTGCTTCCTGTCTGCCTCTCTTTCTCTTTTTGAAGATTTTTTTTTTTTTTTACACTAATTGGTGACATCCTCAAAGCTCTTTGTTAATCCGCAGAGTCGAAAAAAGTGACAAAGCACCTTGGGCGTACCCGCGCTGTCATCCCTAAAGACATCTGCACCGCATGCACAACCTTTCTCCAAGGCACCAGGAGCCTCACTGTCCAAAACATTCATATCACCTTCCCTCCATTGGAAGACTTTATTATCTGTTACTCAAGCATGCCACATCTCATCTGCTGTGGTTCCTCTGGACATCTCTACACTTACCAGAGCATCAACACGCTGCTTTTTTGTCCTCAGCAATATGTCATTTTAAGTGTCTGGCTTTTTTTCTGTTCACATTTATTAAAGTGATTAATGTGTTTGAAATGCCATAGATACTCCTAACCAGACCCATCCCTCTTTGCTATGGTCCTCTGGTTCAATTTGAGCCACTTTCACCGACTTTCCAGGGACTTTTTTCAGCTGTTTAATCAGCAGAATTGAAAGCAAACATAATCCAGCTGGGCATCGCCAGGCGTTCATGGACTAAATCAAAGTGTTTGCTGTGGGGCATTGTTTTTGTTTTGCTTGGTTATTTCAACATAATCTTTCATTTATCCCACAGAGCACATTAATGAAACCTTCACAAGGGCAGTTGAAGTTTATTTTCAGCGGTCTCACTCTTTTCTGAAACACCCAAACTTTATGTCCAAAAGGTACGTTTTCCTTTGAAAAATGGGCGGAAAATGCAGTTCTGCGAAGCAACAACTGTCTGATGGCAGTCTTTCAAGGTAAATCACTGTGCACTCGGGTGACAAAGGTGGCTAAAATAGTATCACCTCTAAGCATCTACAGTTACATCAAACAAGTCCAATACTTCCTCCCACTCCCCAGTTCAGTTGGTTGTCCATTGTCTTCAACAAAAGAACTTGACACTTTGAATTGGAGCCTGTGATGGATCGCTTTTGAGGTCAGAAGCCTTTACCGGTGTACTGGTTTCATCCCAGCCTAGCCGGGCTTAGAGGCTTGAATAGATAGTTATAACTTGTGTGAAGACTAAAGCATTATTAGGCGGAGAGTCATAGAGCAATTGTGGGAAAGATGGGATTGGTGACTGACTGCTTGTGTGTGTGTGATTCAGTGTTTTTACATTGCAAGATGGTTTTTGCGCTTGATCTATATGCACTGCAATTTCTATTTATGCATCATATTTTCCATTTTATGGAGTTAATGCACTGAGAGGATCACTTGATGTTTTTTTTTTCCAGTTTTCCAGTTGCAGCAAAACATGAAATGACAACAATATTCATACAGAAGAAACACGATAAAAGGCATACATTTACAAAAAGCTAGAGTTTAAAAACTGATAATATCACAAACATGAATCATCTCCAGGCAGAACTCGTGTCTCTCTACTACATGCATTATTCTTCCCAAATCATAGGCTTTACCTGCCTGAAACTGAAAGAGTTCATTGTGCCTCCACATGTATTATCTAACCAACATGAATATAACTTGTCCTGATACAAGGCTCTAAGAATCAAACAAAGGAGCCTCTATAATACTTATATCACTAACTTTATCACCATTGGCATTCCTTGCATCATGAGGGATGCCTTTCCCACAGAGGGAAAACAATGGTTATCAGATAGTTTTTTTTTATTCTAAGTTATTCCGGAATGCTGGTTAAATGGACCCTGAACCGCCTCCTGCTTATTTACATTTCACATTAGTCAGGACATCATTCAAACCTTCAAACCATCAGTGACAAACCTAATAACAGTAACCAGTGTACACAAAAGGCGGTTTGCTATTGACATGGGCTGGATGTGAATATTTTTAGATTTTACATTTCCACGCATGCAAACAGGTAACAGTTTCCTACAAACACAAATTAATTCTTGTGATAATGGAAAATATTCCACGTTGGAGCAACCCAACCCTGACTTTTTCCCCATTTCCTACGCGCCGAGCCGCCTCGCAGTAAAAAGGGTCAAGCGACCAGTTAAAATACACAGTGTATAATTTTATAGCTTTCTCCCAACGGGGCTCCTGGTGCCGGTGTCGAGACGACAATGCGCGAGCAGCAGTGCCGCACACAGATCAGTTTCATTCTTTGTCAGTGGTGAATAGGGGCGGAGGAAGCGAACTCATTAGAATCCTATAAAAAGAAAGTATCCGAGATCATAAAACACCCGGCTGCAGGACTAAGTGCTCACTCACAGCCAGACAGAGACAGAGTGGAAACCAAGTCAAGTTACTTTCTGACCCGCAGAGCATCAGCATTTTAACAGATTCACTTCTTCATTGTTTCCCCGCTACACTGGGCTCTCTGTGTCTCTCAGATACTAACTGTGTCGATGGCAGTCATTCTTCTGAATATCTGATTTTCAGGAACAAAAACTTGGCCTCATCACTACTCTGTATATTGCGACCGGGCGAGCGTGACGCATGGACACTGACAGGGCGCACACTCCTCATTGAGAAACCTCACTTTTCGGCACATACACCACACAAGTGATTCAGATTTTTTTCTGCTTCGTTTTCTTTTCCTTTTTTTTCTCTTTTTGGTATTTTACTTTTTTGTTTTTCAAGGATGCTCGTCTTAACGTGGAATAGATGCTGTGCTGTGATGTTTCTCGTCGCTTCACTGACGACGGGGACGTCCCAGGTATCAGAGGCGCGCCCGAAGGCGAACTCCATCAAGCCGGCTCTGTTGGAAGAGACGCCGACACCCGCAACAAACCGCTCCGTCACTGTCCACAGCGGGGTCACCAAGAAATACAACGTCCTTGCGCAGGTAATTTTAATTACTGAGAAGTGTAATTATCTATACATAGATATGCCACCCCTGAGTTTACGCACAGCCTGAAAGCGAGTAGGAAGACGAAAGCGAGAGGAATATTAGTGGACGTTTAAAAGATACTTTATTCTAATGAGCATGACACAGAGGACGAACATTTTTCCCCATTTAAATTAAATTACGCGTGTACCATTGATGCAGATAAGCGCGCGTAATTGTGCCGTGCGTCTCCCACCCTGTGTCCGCGGAGTATCTTGAGGTGTGCGAGTAAAATAGCCGTATGCGTTAAAAAAACGCGCACTCACGTGTGAATCGTTATTGGAAATTGCAGGGATTGGACCCCTCATAAACCCTAATTGCCTTTCAGACCCGACGCCACAGTCGAGTGCAGCGCACTTCCACAGTAAATCATTATTAATGCCAGAAATGTGAGAAAAAGTTAACACTTGGGGTAATTTTCTGTCTGGGTCTTAGTGTCATTAAAGCGGTCCAGACGCTCGCTGGGATTATGAGATTCTTACTGTGGGGCCTCTGAGGGATACTCTTACCAACCACTTAATACCCACTCAAAGAGTTATCAATGCCTGCTGTTTCAACAAAGTGCCATATTACTGTAGTTTGACAGCAAACGTGGGATCAAAAAATGTTTGGCAGATTTGGCAAACATGAAAAGTTGTGAACATTATGAGTGATGTTCATGTGAGGAGTTGGAAGCTGTACATTTATCGCTCTGCCAGGAAAGCAAAGTTCTCCACACAATAAATAATTTCTCATAAGATATTTTTCATCTGCTTTGAAGAGAATTTGGGAAATTGATATCAATGTAGAAAAAATCAGCTGACAACATCTAACCGGCCATCATCTCTCAGAAATGTTGATCTGCTGTGAAAGATCTCCTCTAACTTGTAAAATTCAATCAAACATCTGATCATGAGTCTGTTAGTGTAGAGCTCAGAGTTGCCCCACAGTCTCTTTTTGAGCAGCAGATGGCACTGCCACATCTCCATCAAGTCCCCCTGCAGCAGCCAGACTCATGCGCGTCGTCTCAACGAAACAGCTCCGTGCTCGCATGCTCCCTTCTTCGCCTGGCGGTCTCACCCTCTAGATTTGACGCTAGCTCATGTTTACGTTTGGCCCCTTCAGCTGTCTGTAATATCACTTGCAGCAGTGATAGTGTCGGATGTCGGTGGAGCGCGTAGTGCTGAGAGCAGCGCTCTGACATCCAGCTCAGACAGAAGAAATTATGGAAAAGCCACTTTCTCTACTCTGCGGAGTGTGGAGATCCAACCTCAGGCAACCCTGCCAGACCTCAATTTGAACGCCTGCTTACATCTTTGCCATTGCAATAATCTGGAGTGGTTTGGAGGGGTGGACTGAGGGGAAACAATATGTGTGAGCAGAGACCACCATACTGTTACAAAAGTAAAATGCCATGGTGAAGGGTGTAGTGTGTCCATAATGAAGACGGCTAATAGCAATTACGGCAGGGCGGGAGTATACAGTATATGTATATGTGTGTGTGTGTGTGTGTGTGTGTGTGTGTGTGTGTTCTGGCTGCCAGGAGGTTTTCCAGAGTTGTAAAGCAACAGCCACAGCTCAGCCTTGGCCAGATACGCGGCTTGACGCTGGCAGGCAAACTGCGCTGACCTTCTGCATCTCATCATACGGTGGTCATTTATGAGCAAAATAAATCAAAGATAACAAGTCTGCTCTCTTCATGAGGCTGCAAAATGTGGCATATATTTAGTTTAGGAGTTGATCACAGGGAGCGTACAACTGCAATTACTCTACCCTTAGATTTTTGAAATTATGATAAATGCCTTGAAACAGGTTGCATAGCACAAGACAGCACATTACTGAGTCATTTTCACTCTAAAGTGGCTCGCAGTAGGCACCCCAAAATATTCTCACCTTTGTCTGCATTTGTGAAGTGAATTAATGCTGATTAAGGCTTGGGTGTGAGTTTGGAAAATAGGCGCACATTGACTCAAGTTCCTCCCCTGGCACGTGCACCATGGGAAACCTCAGTGCCGGGATCCTAAATACAGATTTAAGGTCAAGTTGTCATGCTGGGTTTGTTGCAGCTGATGAGGAGTCGCTGGCAGGTTTTCACACCTCTGGAGAATTTGCAGTGGCGTTCAGGATGTGAGCGATAGTCAGCTTGCTAGTTACTTGAGTGAGGATCTCAATAATTCACCACCATCGGCTATTTTTTTTTTTAAAAATACGCCACAGTCAAACACTGGAATAGACATTGCTTTTACATGGTGTGAGGCAGCTCTTTGGGGGCCTAAACTTCCACAATTAAAGCAAATTCAGAAAATTACAAGAAATTTCCCCCCAAATTGCCCTCATTGGCTTACTTTCAAATGTAGCAAATTATCGAGGGAGAGCGTCCAGCCACCCTGTGGAGACGAGCTGCTGCAGCAGGAAACAAGGGTGTAATTTGGTGTTTTATCCATCAGATTAGAAACTCTGCTCAAAGCCTTTGGTTATAGGAAGCATTTGACAGCTTAATGTGCTTTTATTTCCTGTAGCTGCTGACAACGGTTGGCGATAAGGGCCACATTAATCACACACAAACCAGGGTCAGGTTTTGGCTATCCCTTGGTGTTGAGACAGGCCGAGCTCGCTGAGTGTTTTTCCCGTTGTCTCGCACGGTTCACATCAGCCTGACTGGAGTGAAAACCGACAAAACCAAAATGTGCGCCTCTTAGACCTTGACAGCCGGTGCTCGTGGGTGGCACTGTAGGCTCCTTGGAAGGGAACCAACAGAAATGGATAGCATGGGGCGTGCAGTGCTCACCACTGTAACCTCTGATCCCACAGGGGAACCGACAGTGTGGCGGCATTCATGCGGTACGTGTCTGTAAAATATCAGCAGCCGGTCAGTCCGCCTTAACTAGTTGCTTTATTTAATTCAAGACAGAGACTACTTTAACAAGCGATCTCTGAGGGCTCGGCCAATAAAAGTAGAGCCACGTCCTTTCTCTTTCTCTCAGCCCTGCCCAAGCCCCCCCCCCCTCCCCGTCCCTTTCCCTCCCCATCCTTTAAACCAAAATGACTGTTTAAGTGATCCTAATGAGCTGAGAAAGAGAGAGAAAAGGCAGCGAGAGGTGTGAGTGCTTGTTAGCACTCGGCTCGGTTTGTGCTTCAGTCTCCTGTCCCGTGGCCTTCCCAGCCTGTGGGTCCCTTGGGCGCTGTGAGGGTCCTGCACCGGAGCCATTAGGGGCCTCCTGTGGAAACCTCCTTTACTGTAATTGGACCTGTTAATGAGAGAGGAGACCCGTGCACCTCTCATTCCACAGGATTACACCTTTTAGAGCAGCACACCTCCTAGATTACCATCAAGAGCTTTTCCACTCTCCTTTGATAGTCTTTGAAGAGAGCAGTCGCGTACGCTGACTGTGTGCCTCTCTACATGTCCGATGAATAAGATCAACTCCGAATGTATACTTAACTTAAGGAGGGTCTAGTTTTTGGAGACTTTGGATTCTAGCACTCAAAAGGGACATGCCCATAAACACATGTGTTTTGAGTGATGAAAGACGCCAAGCTGTTTTTGAGGACATGGTTTGCACGAGTGACTTGTGCACAGCCATCCCTATGTTATCCGATACCGTCTGTCTGCGCTTTCAGGGCATATGAAGTTTGTTTATTCAGTGACATCGTTTATTTGACTCGGCAAGGCCCCTGCCACTCATTAACACCATTCACAGTTTCAGGTTACGTGCCTGGTCTCCGAAGGTCAAGTGCAATCACGACAAGGTGCTCAAAAAGCGTAGATGTGTGCAGTGTGTGTGAAGAAGTCCTTTACTTGAGATTTATCGGAGATTTTCGTGCTTTTTCTCTCAGACGAAAACAGTGCAAGTGCAGCTGCTGCTCTTATTACCCAGACAATGTTTCTGTTAAGCAAAGCATTATATAACCCTGGGAAAGTGAAACAAAAGGTTCAAGCCCCCCCCTCACCGCCCCCGTAATCTTCGTACTGTCCCAACATTTTAAATCCTCAGACTCAAACTAAGCAGCAGAGACATGCTCTGTGTTATTTTTAAGCATTACAGGGCACTTCCATCGAATTATATCAGCCCTTTGGAATGACTCTACAGAGGTAAATAAGGGACCCAAAGACCAGGGGGGAGGGTTCAAAGCCCTGTATATCCTGCAATAAATCCCTTGTAGATTGTTGCTCCCGCACATTTAAGGTTCCTCTTCAAAGCCGCGACGCTTTACCAGCACGAGAGCAGCACGAGACAGGGCCGGGGGCTTCCCTTATGGCTCTGTCTGTCTCTTCCTTTATCATCTCACCAGCATACCAAGAGAGGCTGCAGAGTACACAATTTTCAGCCCACTTCCTGCGCAGGATCCGAGGCTACGCTTTTATGTGCGAAGGCCATCTAGGGAAAAATAAGGGAGCGGCAGAAAGCAAAAAAAAAAAAGATGCAAGATGAATGAGATGCATCGAAATGAAGCGCCGTCCCTCAGAAGTTGCGAATGAGGCGTTTTAAAACATGACAAGATAAGGCGAGATTATCAGCCGTGATTTGGGGGTCAGCCTTGTATCATTGGGTTTCAAAGGGCTGTCTTGCGGTTTGAACCGTGATGGAAGAGGTGAGCTCCGGTCTTCTTTTTCCTCCACTCCAACCCCCCCCAACACACACACACTGTGATGCACTGTAATCGATCCAAGCCTGCTGGCCAGAAAGACAGATAGGAATCAGAGTAGGTAGTATGAAGTACTACTGCACGTGGTCGGGCCCATTTGTCTTCATATTTAGATAACAGCACATTTTTCATGTCAGGGGAAAAAAACTCCCTCTGCACTTTCAAGAACCCCATAGACCATATTTCCAGCATATTTCCCTCCTCGGCTGTGATTATACCAATAGTCCATAGCGATGTTAATATGATGTTGACACAAAAACAGAAAATCCCCATGAAGAGGTTGAAAGTTCATCCTTGACCTTGGGATAATAGTCTGCCAAAAAAAATCTTGATGGTCTCTTTCAGTGAAGTAAAATCAGCTGAGGAGCACCATGATATATGGTTAGGGCTCAAGGACGTTTCACTTTCTTGTCTAGAGTTAAATGAGAGGATTGATACTGCTCTCATGTTATTGTGTTAAAAACAGTTACTTAGCCGAGCTAAGCATAAAGTGCCAGCGGCCTTAGATTTACATGAACTTTCTGTTTTTTTTATGGACTTAACAAAGGAGCAACACTACATTAGTGAACTTCAGAGGTGCTGATGGGTTTATCATTGATGGAAAAGACAGGGAAGCTCTTTCCCCCTGCATCCTGTCTATGCTAAGCTAGGCTAAGTGCCTCGTGGCTCTTGCTCCATACTTACTGCACAAACAAAGTGGTAGCCTATCAATCATCTCATCTAACTCTCTGCAAGAAAAACAGAATTTCATACTATTTCTATTAGACTGTTATTTCCTTCTCGGTCTTCTCGGTGTGTGTGTGCGTGTGTGTAGCAGATGATGTCACAGCTCCAGTGAATTCACATTTCACTTCCCTAATGTTAGGGGACTCGCAAGAGAGAAATTTGAAAAGGTCAAAATCCTGGAGCCAAATGTTCCCATCATGCAACTTGATGTATACCTTACTGGACCTCCATGTCTTCCAGATCAACTTTTTTTGTCCTTTAAAAGAACAGGAGCCTGTCCAAGCCAAGATAACCTTATTGGCATCGCCAGGGTTATTTCTCTGCATACCACTGCTCAGTAACACTCCCCATGACGAGTGTCCATTTCAAATAAGATCTCTGAAAGTTCTGAGAATAGTTCTTAACACAGTAGTAATTAAGAAATATTTACAATCCATCAAACATCAGGCCTTTGTTACTTTCATCAACACATTAAGCATCTGCATTATGGGAATCTGTCACAATGATTAATGAGCATTCAGTTTAATATTCCTGCTCATTTTTCTACGCCTGTATCATTGCCTCCATGTGTTTCCAGCCTGAGAAAGTCAGCATGGCATCTGTCCAACGAGTCTAATCTTGTTCACTTTCTGAGGCACAAGCACATCAAGTTCAAATGTGCTGAAACACTGATATTGTTGAGAGTTGATTTGAACATGTGGTGCACATCCGTGTTCGCCTGTTCTTTTGGGCATGGCAGCCACTCTCAGCTGACCTTTATACCCCGAATGGAGTTTGCTATTTGTTGTGGCTATAATGATTTTTACTCTGATTTAAACCTCTTCCTTGTTCATTCTCATGTTTATTGTTCCATGTTTGTCAGTGGTAAGCCACACTAAATCAGATCTGTCAGTGCAATGCCAGCTAAATGTGGTTGTGGTGCTGGTGGTGGTGTGCCAGCCAAACATGTTGTTCTAATGTCAGTCTGAACTGGACATAATTTACACAGTCAGAATCCGTTTCCTGCTCATTTTTACAGATCTACATATTTGGATAGGTGTTGTGTTGTGCAAATGTCTGACAACTTGGTCCATCCGTTGCAATAACAATACCCTGAAATCAAATTGAATGCCTTGAAATAAGATAAAGATGTGCAGCGATTGGAGAAACAGTGGCCTGACTTTTATCGTGTCTCGCCCAGCGGATGTGGACTTGAGCCAGTGTACTGATGATTCCATGCAGCTGTTATAAATGTCCCCCTCTCTCGATGAGTTCAGAGCAAATGTGTGACATTATTTCATTTGTCAGAGGAGTCCACTTGATTTGTGATACGATTTATGTCAAACTCCTTTGCACCTACTCCAAGTCTAACAGCAACAGGATTTGCATGTGTAAAGAATTACATCAAGACAGCGGTTCCAGTAAAAACTTCCCATTGGTGCACATGCTTGTTATGGAAAAAGTGAGGTTGGCTTTAATTGTACTTCTCGCCGCTGTGGACAGTGGATGTTGTGTTTGTTAAGGCGGTGGTTTTTCTAGTGTGGTCATTTCAGTGCACTTACGAAAAAGACTTTAAGGTTCTTCATGTGCTTTGCTGGACAATAGAATATGTCTCAATCTTTTCGTTGCAAAAACAAGAAATACTAAAGCAAAAAGGAGTATGATTAGCTAGAGTAATCACCCCTCAATTATGCCTGTAGACTCGTTAAACCTCTGAACACTTTGGAAGAAATTGAAGTGGTTTTTCCTGGTTTGGAAGTTCTAATAGCTCTATTGTCTGGGACCTGAAAAAAATGACCACACCAGTGAGAGACATGCTAATCCCTACAACATGTTGTCCACTAAAATTGGGTGCAGAGGGACCACAGCCTGTAGTCAGTTCCCCCAAAACAAACAGCCAGCATATTTTCCCACTTACCCCCAATGGTATTGCCTTGCAGAGAGTTTGGGCTTAATTTGCTGAGGCCATGGATCCCTGCGTGCTGCTGAGGCTTCTGCCACCACCTCAATACAGTGAGGGTGAGTGGCATTTGTTTTTGATGTCTCAAACATCAAAAGATAATCTGTAAAACTTAAAAGCAATGTCTCTTTCCAGAAACAATGTTCTCAAACTGTTACAAAGTGACAAAGCAAAGTACAAAGCAACAGAAACCTTCAAAGTGTCCACTTCCTGGTTTCTCGCAGTAGAGGACATTTCTCTCTCAAAAGTGAGTTTATCCATATACATCTGTGTGGCATTAGATATTCTTGGATTGACTGCCTCCTTGACAAACTGCAATGCTGCTAATGTGACATGTGCAATATTCTGACATGATAAATTGCATTTAAGTTGGGCCTTCTCGGGCCCTGCCTTGGTTCAGCCAGTTTCACTGAGCAATATCACGCAGAGATTTAAGAACTGATGTGTACTGAGGAATGCGGACCCACCACAACCCTGTTTCATTGGGGTTGAACCCTCTGATTTTCTGTTCTCCAAAGACCTCTAATCTGAACAAAACAAGGGTTTGCTACAATTTTAATTTTGCAACCTGACCTCCATAGTGCAACTGTGGTGCATGGGATGGAATTTGCAGGAATGCAGTCATTGTGTGAAGCCTGGTTAAATAACGGTTTGCTGGGTTGTGGCCAGCAAATCCACTATATCCCCTCTCTTTAACAATTGCGCCCTCTGCAACATTGCACTCAACATGGAAATCTGGTAGAAGGTTTGTGGACACAGACCACCATTAAATATATGTCTCATTTTAATAATTTCATTTGGGAGGAGGTGACACATAGTTTTGCCATTCCATGAACATAAAGGGACAGTTTCATCACATTAGATGCTGAGCACAGTTTGTCAGGATCAATGTGGTTGTGGGAAGGGTGTGTCCACCAGCCAATCCATGACATATTACAAAAAAGTGGTTTTCTGATGTGTGTCATTACATTGCTGTTGCATTTATACCACAACCATATGTGTACTGTATGTGTGTGTGAAATTTATACTGTTTTATCACCCTTAGGCAAATATATCAAAGGCAACATTGTCTGTATTGAATACGACCTGTTACTTGAC
>JBCAUF010000134.1:11612934-11651796 GCA_038406115.1 Haemulon aurolineatum
TATACTGTACACACACACACACAGACATACAGCTCATTAGTTTGTGAGATTAGTGAGCTCATGGTGTGCTTGCTCACACACACAACAAACTTATTACACACGCTCATGATGTTCAGGGAGCCACAAAGTTAGCCAGTAGATGCTGTGATAGGTGTGGGCCTTTTCTAGATAGAGGCAACCGACGTAGGAGTCGTTCATCAAGCTTCAACTTATAGTAATAACACAGATAGACTATTCACAGACAAGCCATATTTTTACTGCGCACTACTCTCTCTACCGAACTCCAAAGTCAAAGATCTGATTTGTAACATCCTGTGTTTCATTACTGAAGCTGAACTTTGTCATGATGTGTTGTCTGTTTTGTCCAATCTCTGTTTCTCCAGCTTCGTGTCATTTGTTTTAAGTCTTGAATAATTCAGCTATTGCTATGCAAGACATTTACAACCAGTAACAATGTCCAGACCCACCAAATACCAGTCATATCATATGAGGAACTAATTGCATACACTGTTTACTCCAGAGCTTGACTTGTGTACTGTAGCAGCATCCTGAGACTTCACTGCGACGCATGATACTCTTAAAACCAAAGAATGCAGGAACATTTACATCAGAGTGATGAGTTTCATCTGGGATATTAGCTCCTCGCCCAACTTTTAGCCACAAGAAGGGAGATAATGCATTGTGTCCGTTGTGGAAACCTCGTTTGATCTGTCAGATACAGCTGCAGTCTATTGTGATACAACTGTGTGGGTTAAAACAGTTTTGCGCCGAGGTAGTGCTCTGCTGCAGACTTAGTGGTTCCGATACCAGACCGAGAATGGTTCTGCTTTTCCAATCACATGAACAGGATTCAAGGATACGATGGAAGTGCAATTTTTTCCGTTTACAAAGCCAGTAGGAATGGAGACGCGGGAAGATTGATTAGAGTTACAAAAACGCTCCATAAAGCTGATGTTTTCAAAGAGAATTGCAGTTTTAATCAGCGTTTTGTTGATGGCAAACTATCCTGTTTATTTTCCAGTTTTTCAAATATGGCTGCATTCTTTCTTCTCATCAAGTACGGTGCAGTTATGTTATACTGGAGGTGAAACAATGCTTCCCCCCCAGTACAACTTCCTTAAACAACCACTTGTTACCTACGTAGTCAATATAATATCACATTTGCCTCTTTTTGCTTTAATGTTTTTAGAGCATCAACTACACATATTTTGTAACCATTTAAAATATCAATAAGCTCTTATATTGTAAATAGATTGGAAACAATGAAAACATATTTAAGAATCAATGTATATCATGTACATATAATAAAAATATGAATCTTAAACGTTACAGCAAAATGATCTAGGTGAGAAGAGTAATAAGGGTTGAAGTAGGATGAGCACAGCTGGATAGATTCAAAATAATGTAGTTGAAATTAAAAAAAGCTGTGTGTGTAGGCAAAGGGGAGAGGCATAGATAGCTTTGACTGATATTACAGACTGGATGCATTGAAAGGCTAATTCCAAAGGGAGAGAGAAGCACATTAATAGTTTGTGTAAATGGTGTGTAAATGGTGTCAAGATTTATATCCCACTAAATATTGTTTGTGTTAATACTTTGCATTGATTTGTTTTGTGTATTTACAATGATGAATGAATAAAAGAATGTATTTTGTATCACTGGTTACACATGACTGGTTATTGCCTGTTGCTTGTTGTGTTTAGTTTTTATAATGTAAAACAGGAGGTAAAACTGAGGTACAGTGGTAAGATGAGAAATGCTCACATTACAAGTGTTAACATTTTAAATAATAAAGTGGATTAGACAAAGAAGTTATTAAGAGGGCAGCTTAACTTGTTTCAGACATGCAGACCAACCTCACTTAACAAGCTGTAGCTGACATACCCATTTTTGGCATATCATGAACATCCAAGCTCCTGAGACCTTGGTTTCAAATCCTAAAGGTGCCCCCTGTGATGTTTTCTAGAAAACAAAGTTACAGTAGGTTTACATTCTGTGTTACCAAACTAACCAAAACACATTGTGAATTTCCTTGAGGTCAAAAAAATGTATTGTTGAATGTATTTCCTTCCTAAAAAAACATCAGAACATTTTTCAACTTGCATTGTTTACATCCATCTTTACGTGCTAGCTAGTTTTCTGCTTCCTTGAATTTTGCTTACATATTGCCACATTTCTTGGCATGCTAGCACCACTTGTAGATTAGTGAAATAATATAAAACCATTGATAGGAATATATGTTTGCAAACAAACAAACAAATCAGGGACCCACTCTCCACAGTTTTTCTGAATAACACTAAATATGCATGGCTAAATAAACAATGATAGGGAAGAAACAAATAAAAAAACCCATTAGGAATTTAATGCCAAATTCTTAGTACATGGAACGAAGTCACTTTTTTTCTCAAGGCTTGACCCACCCACCTCGTTGCAATCATAAGACCACAATAAAAACCAGTGCTCATGTGAAATAACCAAAACTGCTGAAAGTTTGTCTGAAATTTTTATACTAATATATTCTGTTTATTTGAATTGTATTCTTTGCTCAAAGTCAGTCAAATGAGGAAATATGGGCATTTAATACACATTAGTACAGCTGAATTCTCTTAGAATGACTACTGTACAGTGGCTACATCTACAGCATAATGATAATGAACTGAAGAAATAACCATAACCATTAATTAACCATTTCGTAACCAAGTTAAAACAAATTATATATATTTTTTAAATTAAAACATCTATAAATTGCACAAGTACTCTAGCTTGCAGTGCTTATAACACCGCTCTAAAAAGTGAAAATGTAATGAGATTATAGGCTACCATGTAAACTGACCATATAATCCAAGCTGAAATAATCACAATTTAAAATGTATTTTGGATACGGACTGATGCGGTCAGTCCTGAAACTGTTCAAGGGTCACTAAAACCACCAACCAAGTGTGTCTGCCTTTGAGATTTTTTCATGAGTACAAATAAGACCTCATAAGAGCCATTATAGGCTGATGCATTGCAGATGTGATCTATAGACAATATGCTTTGATATGCTCCTCTTGCTGTAAAAAGGCTCAGGATGTGCAATTGCAATTTTGGACTGCATATTAAACGTAGTACATGATCAAATAGAAATTTGGGACTTCTTAATGACATCTCTGAATGCGATCACTGTCCTCACCACTTCAGACGATGTGCTGAAAGTTCTCTGAGAGACCACTTTGTAGACAAAACTCACAATTTTCAGAATTGTTATTGTACAACCTCATTGGGTCCTATTTTGACTGGTCCATATTTTTTCCATCATCTCTTAACAGGAGATGTGCAATTTGCAGAAAACATCAAATGCAGCAGTGTTGTTGCAGCGCTGCCATTGTTCTTCTCAGTGTGCCTCATTATGTTCAAAATAAGGTTTTATTTATTGCCCAGGGGACTTGTTCTTTTATATTTCAGCCTAACCTTTCATGCTGTCAGACGACAAAAATGTTAAATAAAATTAAAGCTGTTGAAAATTGTCTTAGCAGCAATGCTCTGCTGCTACTCTTGAGGATTTTGCTCAGTTTGCACTTTGGTTTACATGGCCTTAGAAACTGCTACAGACTGACAGAATATCTAGTACAATATTATTTGTGATTTACAAGCATTGTGCAGTGAATTTTCCAGCCTCAATGTCAGTATGCATTTACACTACAGTGTTGCCAGCATACCAAGGTAAGTTCTACATATTGTGAGAAGTATGTAAAAATTCTTTAGCCTAAACATCTGGTGCTACTAAAAATGACCAAAGCACATGTTATATTCTTTTGTAGACTCTTGTTGTAAAATAGCTGCTGGGTTTGATTTGTTGTCTCTCTGTAAATTATTTAATAATGCATATTAATTTTTTCCCCAGCAGTCATTAGCTTATTTCACAGACTACGTGGAAAAGTTCTTATGTAAATGTCTTCACCAGATGTTCAATATTTATATTTAAAAACAGTGCAGACTCCTAAAGGTGTACCTGTTTACACCATTATCTTTGTCTTCTTCGGTTTCCTCTTTTCTTATAACAATAGATGCAATGTCATTTAAAAGACATTATTAAGAACTTTTCCACTATGTGCACTCAGCTTTGATGGATATTTTATTACCCTTTTTTCAATTTAAGGTGGTAAGAGAGACAATAAATCATTTTCTCACGTCCTTTGACAGTCAAAAGCAAAAACTCGCAATAATTACTCAGCACCAAACTTGGTGCTCTGTGCTTTACAAGGTTGTGTTTTCAATCCAGCAAGTGTCCAGTCATATTTTTTTTTTCACATGTGCTTTTGATTGAAAGTAATGACTCTACCCTACCTTTGTTTGGATAAGGTTTCTATTTTCTGAAATATTGGATGCCTTTTTATCTCCACAGACACTGGAAAAGGGTACATTTGGGGTGACTGGAGACTTCAGGTCTCCATGGAAAGAAGAGGTAGATACAGACAGAAAGTGCTCCAGGCCACCCACAGGCTCTGGAGTCTCCACCAAAAACCTGCTAATGAGAGAGTGACTGTCACTGGCTCCGCACTTTCCAGCGTGTGTCAGCAGAAAATACAAATGAAGGAGTTCACACAGACAGGTCTGACTGCCCATGAAGCTGCCAGCTAAATAAATATGCTAAATGATTCAGTGGAAGGCTTTGATTTTGTGCCCGTCTTGGCACAGTGTAAATCATAAATGTAATTTGGGTTTGTATGGCTCATATCATTCACTGTGGCAGAGAGGGAAAGTCTCCTCAAGCAGGCTTCATGACTTTATCACATGGACTTGTGCATCTGTGTGTGATGTCCTGGGTCAAACTCACACTTATTGTAGGCTGATGAAATCGATGAAGGCTGTCAGTTTTATGATGGCACAAAAAAGGCTTTTATTTGTCTCACGCTTTTATCAATCTGTATGTCTTCATTCAGCGAGAAAAAAACCCTCTGTCATCCTGAGTGAAGCCAGACTTATAGAAAGGCCTGAGGAAAAATTCTTTAACATATGAAGAAAGTTGGGTTGACCACAGGAAACATGTGGTTGGATGCTTGGCGACATTTTACCCTTCTGTCACAGGGTCTGTTGGTCATTCTCAAGTTGTCTTCAGCCTGCATGGGACCTCAAGTTGAGGAATGTACTTTCGCCCTGCGATTACAATGGAATAACAGAAGTGATGTTGTTCTGCAGAAAGCAGTGGTTGATGTATGAAAAGCAAAATAAGTCCTACACTTTTATACAGTGTATCCTGCTGTGCAGGCTGTGTTGATGAGGTCTGTTTTTGTTAGCTCACGTGTTAGTGATTTACATCTATTGTATTTTTCAGCGGTGGTTTGGTTTGGTTGTTTAGTAGTACCATAAAGTGAATTGCAAAGTACCATTACAACAATATTTAATTAAAATAAAAGTTCAATGTATTATTTTGGGGAAAGTACGGAGAAATTATCAGCAAAATAGTTAGAAAACTTAAAATACTTGTTCCATAGATGTGTAAGTAGTTGTATCTGGTCAGGGTGCAGCTTTATTGTTTGGCAGCTTAGTCCAGTGATTCCCACTGTGGGGGTCGGGCCTCTATTTAAATCTGAGGGGTCCTGAGATGATTCATGTGGTTGGAAAGATGAGAGAACAGAGTACTGCTACAAAAACTTGTAAATGTAGTTTCGACTTTTCTCTAATATTTGCTTTCTGGCAAAAATAATGGATCATTTCATTTCTTGGGCCTCAAAGCATTATTTAAATGAAACCAGCTGAGAAGTTGGGAGGGGATACAATAGGAATGCCACCAACTCGTAGACATCTGAAATGTGACAAGGAGCCCCAGGTGGACAGTTTATATTTTGTGAGGGTTGGCAAATCAAAAACATTGGGATAACCTATTTAATCTTTAACAATCTAGTGTATGTTGTGAGCTTATTCTTTGTTTTTATGTAAAATCATAACCTGAAAAGTAACTTGTGACTATATCTGTCAAGCATATGTAGAGTTCCTTCAGAAATGTAGCTGAATATAAGTATAAATCAATGAAATGTCACAAAGTAAAAGCTCCTTTAAGATTGATTTTTTTTTCAATTCTTGAGTGAACCCCCCCACCACCCCAAAAAATATTCACTCGTGTTACTTTCCTAAAAGCCATTTTGGATCATGACTTATTGTTATCATACATTACTGAGGGGCATTATAAATGTATAGAATCAGCCAAATCTCCATCAGATATGGAGCAACGTCTCAGCCCAGAGGCTTCTTGTTGTGCGCTTATCTTCTCTAAATCTAAATCTGCAGTCTGCTCTGATTGAAGCAATCATTACAACTGGCAGAGTTTAGGTTTTATCATTGCAACAAAGTTCACGGTTATTATTTTCCATGACCTCTCTTTGCAGCAGCACATGGTCCAAGAAACAAACTATTTTTACATCGGGGGTTATCCAAATAGATGAAATCTCTCTGCCAACTCCCAATCCCTGGACCCCTGCCTGGTCAACCACTGCTTTTTGTCAGTTCTCAGTATCTCTGCTCCACTGTTATTAAACAGTTGCATTAGTCTTTAATGGAAATACCACAGTGTGTGTAACAGCGGTCCAATAACTGTGAGAGACACTGTACTAAGTGTCTTATGGAGATACTGTATCATGTAGTGACAGATTAAAGATGACTGATGTGCAAATCTTGCCTTATCTTCTGAAAACCATAGAGCTCATTCCATCTACAATACTCAGTTTATAGTTGTTCCTCTTAAATCCTCCCAATTCCCTCTGTGATTTTCTTTCTCTCTCCGTTAACCAACATCTTAATTCTTGATACTTCAGTCAGCAGGCCCATTGGTTTATCTTATCTGTGTTGCAACACAATCGTGAGATTTTTCGATCTTTGAGGTTGCAAAAGCAGATAATGGCGCTGGAACGAGCTACAGAATTTAATTACACAGCAATATGTTTTATTTCTTTCCTTCTGCACTGTCACTCAATCAAATCACTGCTAAACCAAGTACAGTGGTGATAATCAGCTAGTATTTTACAAGTTGCTGATCAATTGTTTTTTTTTTTTTTTTCTAAATTTACAACCAAAGAACTGCAATCCTCCAGAGTTACAATAAAGTCACGTTAACTACATCTTGAACATACACCACTTTAAAGTCCTACAATATAGTTTCACTGTGTGGCAGCTGGTTTGTGGTACTTATCCTGATCAATTGCAATTTAGTTTGGCAGTACACAGACAAACATTGAGGCAATAAAACTGAAACTGAAATTACTTTCTAATCGTTGACCAGCACATTGCAACAAAACATGGCAAGAATTCTTTAGCTGACATTTAAAATACATCCAAAGCTGTCTCGAAAGAAAACTCCTGTCATCTGCAATCACTTCCTTATTGAATTTCTCTGCATCAGACCATACTATGGTCTGATACTTGATTACAGAGGGGTGACATTTGATTTTTTTCTGGGGCACAGCTGCTACATGTGCCACCACTTTCATCTTATTGCTTTTTTCTTGTATTTAAAAGAATTGCATTGTTTCATGTAGACAGAATGATGTAAACATTTAATGAAAAAAGACGTTAAAGATCCCCTCCAGACATGTCTCAAGACATAAAAACCTCCAGCTTTGAATGAGAATGCACATCTACTCCCCATTCCTCATAAAAAAAAAGCCCAGAATTGATAAATATGCAAATCTGTTTTGTTTTTTATGTTCCAGATGCAGGATGTCTCATCCATCACTGTAAAGTCCATTTTCAGTTTATGTGCACTGGATCGTCCAAGCTTCCACATCACACTTATGTAAGCTGTATTCTGGACAGCTAGTTGTGACATCACAAATCTTGTATGTGCAATTGTTGGACTCAAGGTGAGAAACTTTCCCTCCTCAGCAGATGGATGAGTAAACAGCCGTCCATCAAACTCTGCACATTTTTGAGCCGAGGGAGACTTAAAATTCGGGGGAAATGAACAAGCATTGCCAACAGTTCCATTAAGGTTAGTCATGCCAGGTTAAATGCCAGTTAATTGAATTTTTCAGCCTGTAATGTCCACCAATGTTCTCTTGATGCAGTTTGTCTGTGTGTTTGACACATGTTCTCATAACTCTCCAGACCGTTCCCCATGACTTACCAAATAATTTTGGAATTTGGTCATGCACAATTTAACATCTTTGAAGCTGTGTTATTTGTCTCATGTTGTTTTGAAAACGGTCACATTAAAGTGCTAATTGCCGGATGTCTTTTATGGCAAAAGAAATGCTGTCAAGTGGTATTCAACTTCACATGACCCGACTTTGTTGCAATGTTTGTCATCTTTATTAAAGGAACTTCAAAGTTAAATCCATTTTGAGAAGGTTTTTTTTTTTTTAATGTTATTTTATCTGCCACCTGTGTTTATCTGGGAGGACATGCTGAGTACCAGTCAACGTCAAGAGAAAAGAAAAGACACAGTTTCCGTCATTGGCAGGTTGAAATGCAGCGAAAAAGGAATGCCAGTTGACGTGCCAAACCTCAAGCATTTCCTTTCTGTCTGCATTGTCTGTATTTATATTTACTGATTTCTGTTTTTATAGTTGTGAAGTTTAGATTTTGTAAACTCCCCTTTTTTATACAACAGGGCAGGGAGACATTAGAAGACGGTCCAAAACAAGTGAATGATTCCACATGGCAGACTGCCAAAGAGTTTTGTCTTCCGTGTACTTCTGCTGAGAAGTTTCAGATGGACGGTTCATCTGGACATTAAGCAGGACATCCAAATAATAGATCCAATTACTTCATGCTAAAGTTATGAATCAGACAACATGTGCTCAAACTATTTCTGTTTTCCAAGGCCACACATCTGCATAACAGCCTACATATATGACCTCTGGCGAGTGATGTCTGTATATGTATACATCCAAATATATACATAACCTCGATCATGTACGCAACCCTTAATGGTCATGAATCAGGGGATGTATGTATAGTAAATGATTCCATTGTAGTCAGTGGGCTGCATGTCCAGCAGCACCTGAACACAGAGGAATTTGTTCTTGAGTTGATGCTGTACCTCATGACACCATTTCCATCATTATTATTAACCCATTTACACCTGCGCGAGGCTGCTCTCCAACACACTCTGGGGGTCGTGACTCTTTTCTCGCTTTTTCAGCCTCAGAACATCTGTTTTGGCTTCTTCCAGCTTCGCCTCTGCCAGAGTGAGTGTTCAGATTTATGAGAACCCAAAAGGGAACTTGTTGTTTGTTGGTATCCGCATTGATTTTCTTTTCAGGAAACAACGTAGGGACTAACGCCAGTTGAGAAGGTGAGTAATTACATGAGAAAGGCCACCCTGGCAAGTGCAGCTCCGAACACCGGAGGTTAAGTAAGACAACAGAAAGTAAAACATGTCAGGCCAGATTGATTTAGGTACAGCAGAACTAACACTGAGACGTCCACCCGAACTTCATGTATGTTGTTAGTTAGTAATCATGACTAATTTTTGTGCCAGCGATATGTTCATGTGTGACCAATTGAGTTTCTGTTTGCAATAACACAAAGAGGCTAACAACAGGAGACCTGCTGTTATTTTCACTTTAAGATAAGCGTCACTACATTTTTAATGTTAACCACACAAACATACAGTATAAAATGTGTATTTGTCAAAATGTAACACTGTTGTCTAGTGTGACTTGTGGTCAGGTGGCTTGATTCACAGTGTGACATGAAGTTGTTTTATCTCCTGGCTTAGCCTCTGTTAAACTAGCCTCTGTAACTCACTGAAATCTCTCATTCGGTGTGTTTCTAGGGTTCACTCTCTATAGAGTATGAAAAATTGCATTCACTGGATATCAATACTTGAAACATTTACATGTAGAGCTTTTATGTTGAACTAACAATGATTACATTGTAAACACAGGGAATACAAGAGGCGGTGTACATCCTTGCATCATGGTTTCGTTCATATCCATAAAAATAACCAATGCTCTCTTTTAAAGTCCTTCTAGCTGCAATATCCTCTTTCCCAAAACCATATGCACCGCTCGCTCCTCTCTGTCCTGCTGTTCTACGCTGGAGCTAGCCACAGCCCTTCAATTCATTTATAGACTTCAGTTGAGCATTGACAATTAACCCGCAAACGTCTTGAGCTTATGGGAAATGGTGTTGTGGCTAAAAAGAAAAAATGAATAAGCAACAATACTGGCTTTTCTAAACATATTAAGCAAGCCATAAATGTCAATGAGATTTTGTATGAGGTATCCCTACTCCTGGAACAGAAGTCCCCAATTCGCTTTGGCCCTCTATGCATCCTGCTGTGTAGAAATGAACATGTGGAGAGCTTGCTGTGGTTGCTATGTGAGTGAGTTCATTTGATTTTTGTAATTTTGTTTGGTAATACAAAGCACCACATCAACTGAAATAGCGAAGGCTGTAACGTGGGTCTAATTATGTCAGTAAAGCAGAAAGTCTCTTGCAGTGGTCCGATTTATCGAGGGCAGGGCGATAAAGGAACCCAATGTCACAAATGCTTGAACTTAGCTGAAACGTGCTACTGCAATTGATCCTATTCACCTAACATATTCCAAGCTGTTGTCTCAGCAAGTGATGGCTAAAAACTAGATCTACTAACAAACACATACGGTATCAAAAATTTTGACAGAGTGTGACCGGTCTTCCTGTTTGTGCTGAAACAAGCTTCACGCTGTTTGGAGGTCCTCCTCGAGGGAACGGTCAGATGAATTCAGCTTCAAATAAAATGAACACTCAGTGCTTGAAATGGATATGGGGTCAACAAACAAGTGCTATGCTTTTGAGTGCAGCATGTGAATGTGTTTAGTGTGGAATGCAGGATATGCCATGTAAGATTCACAGCCCCGCTTTGATCAGCGCTCACCCTGATTTACAGGGCCTGGATCGAAGATTTGTGTGTGGTTTTATTGGCGAGAGTAAGTCGAGGATCGCAGCCTCACAGTTCAAAGGCTGTTTTTTTCTTACTTACATAGGTGAGTGCCGTGCTGACTTCATGGCCACATATGTCAAAACAGGTTAGGTGGTAGGTATGAAAATGTGTGCCTGCGTGTGGCGAGGGGCTGTCTTGTACTCGTGCTCAGAAACAGTTTGTTGATGTTGACCTCTTAAATCACTCTTTAGTGCCTGCGTGTGTTTCTTATCACTTCCCCAGAATAAATACTGGTGCAAACACAATGTGAGGTCTAACGTGCTCAAGTGTGCATCCCATTACTGTGTACTGGTGGGTTGCAGGTGAAAAGATGTGTGTGGGTCCAGGTACTGACTTTGTTTAAAAATTAAAAATTTTTAGTGATCTAGATGAAATTTATTTATCTTTTCTTTCTTTCTTCCTTTCTTTTTGTTAAAAAGGCCATTCTGATGACCGCATTTGATGACGCACTTATAGCAGATTTGTTTTTGGACCTTTTGCATGTTGCATTTTGACTCGGTTCACACTAAGATGCTTGCATTTGACCAAAACCATGCTTACTGGGTGTCATTATCATGATGCAGCAATTAATTTCAGGCAGCGATGGCCTGCGGTTCTATTTTGTCTGACGTCTCCAATCTTTTTTGGGACATCGAGTGTGACTAACAAACACAGGCTGTGTTTATTTTGCCATGGCCCCTTGGAAGTCAAGAGTAATGAGGATTTTGTTTTTTGAGGGTGAGTTGTTTTGTTGCTGAATCAACATTGCCATACAGTAGTGGTTGGTTTATGTGGTAGCACCTCTGACTTCAGTACCTCATAGGGTGACTTTGCACATACATTAAATAATGAGGGACAACCCGTGGGTTTTGCGCTGAGGCTTTCATTCAAGATTTTTTTTTTTCCACAACGTGACTGGCACTGATTTGTTTTCCTTTGTACCTTCGTATGCTGTAAGAATTTAAGACACATTTAATAAGATGCTCCATATGCATCCCCATCCTCTTGTTGTTGTTAACAGATAGGGCTCTTGCACTCGCCACGATCACAGCAGGAGATCCATTTGTCAAACAGGCAAACCCGATACCGGGCTTCATTGTGCTCCTTTCAACAGCTCCAAACGGTGACACTGCCCCTCCTACTCCCGGGGGACAAGCTTTAACCCCCACCCCGTCCCCATCTCACTGTCATCCCTCATCTCTAAAAGGAGGCTTTGTCACAACGTCTCACTTTGGCAGTTTAACTTGATAGTTACCATTGAGTGCTTGTGGGTGGCAAAGGGTACAATTTCCTCTGGCTAGATAATAAACTCCAACAATTACTGGAACCTTCCCATGGTGGATCCACAGATCCTTTCTCTATTTGCCTGTCCTTCTGTCCTTGATCTCTTGCTTCTCTGTCCATCTATCTTTCTATTATTCAAAACCTATAGCAATCAATCTCTGGTTCCCTCCCACTGCTCCGTGTTGCAGATAGTGGAATATTCCAAGCAGCCCTACGAGCTATGACTTAGCTCTACAACTCTGCAGCAAGTGGGAGCAAACCGACTCTGTAAGCAATCAAGACAATGAGACAAACACATGCAGAGTCCCAATGTCATGCAAGCTGATTCTTGCTATTTATTTACACCATGAGATGCCCTGGCCCTTGCTAAACATCTTCTTCACGCCATGTACCCCTAATTGAGCAGACTGTTGACATTACTTTTCAGTCCCTGCTGTAAAGCAGTAATGGAACCTTCCCCTAAGGTCATTTTTGTTGCACAAATTGAACAGGGCAGATGAGAATGTTGCTGAATGTTACTGAAATTGTTTTGGATTCCTCCTGGAGAGCTTGTCTGCGGCGGCCAAGGCTGCACTGCGTTTACTGAAGGTTGCTTGATGGGTGGTTTGGATTCCTGCGAGTTGCCTTTACTCACTCAATTCCTGGCTGGACCAAATTCATTAGAAAAGCACGACTGCGTGTACCATGGGGAGATTCAAATCCACACTTGAGACCGGTTGTGTATTACAGCTAAATGAGTGTATTAATAGAGCCGAACTCCTGCCAGCTAATCCTACTTTCCTCCACTTGAGCAACCACTCAGGTGTTTCTGCCCTGTGTTTGGATTCAATTTAAATTTGTGCAGCACCATCAATCAGGCTTGGAAGTTTCTTGTAAAATAACAGCAAGCTGTGGGTGTTTATGAGAGAGGAAATTGCAGAGCATGAACAGGGAGCGCTGAAGGAGCAGGACCACACAACAATATAATGCAACACATTAATTATTGCCTTGTGAATGTTATACTGTTCGGTTCTTGTTAAGACAACGAGAAAGCTAATGGTTCCATAAATATTATGAAGAATGAGGAAGAATGTGGACATCCTTGTTTTGCACTCCTGTGTAAAATTAGACTTTGGATGTGACGGTGGCCATAGAAGAAAGTGACTTCATAAGTTTATGCAATAATTCACCAATTCTAAATGTCTGAGTTGTGAAAAAGAGGGTTTTGGGCCACCAACCCTAGGAATGAGTCTCAACAATCAACTGGCTCTGGTTGATTGTTTTTGTTCAGGCGCGGTGGATTCCTGCAAATGCCATTACGCTAGGAGAAGTCAGAGGAGCCTGACTTTTCTTTTTTTTCACATATTATCTGTCTCATGTGCTACTGCCAAGATATGCAATGGTTTCAGCAAATATGACAAAACGTAGTTTTTATCCACTGAACCGTTAACAAAATGGCATTTTGGAGTCAATAAATAATATTCAAGTATTTCATTTGAGTGAGTGAAAGCTGAAGGTCTGAAGGCATTTGACTCTACTTAAGTTTTTAATACTGTGTGAGAAAATAGATATCTGAGATACTGAATAAAAAGTCCAAAATATCTAACTTTCACATCTGTCCAGCAGTTTTTAAAATGTGCGAAGCAGGATGACCAAATGTGTTATACTGTTATGCTTTGCAACCTCCCTCAAAACACAGCAGTGACCACATCTGTGATCCAAGCTCAAGCTGTGTGTTCATGGGAAAAGTGCAAAGGGCAGGCAAGACCATGAACCTGACACTCTTAAAGTGAATGTGATGCACATGCCATTTATATCATAGTTTTTTTCACCAATCATATGCCTCCTCTCCTTTTTCCCTCCACATGCAATCTTCCCGCCTCCCCCAATGCGCGCACACACACACACACACAAACTCACACACTCTCCCTTGAGGGCGATCCTTTACCAGGCTTCCCTCACTCTCTCTGAGCAGCGTGCTCAGTAGGGACCGGGGCATGAATGAACGACCTGGAAATCTCACTGTTTCAAATGACAGGTGTGCGGAAGTGGAGCTGCGAGCCTGGCCCATTATGCCTCTCAAGACTCATTCACTAAAAAAAAAAAAAAAAAAAAAAAAAAACGCACACGGGAGAGGGAGGACAGCGGTATGGCCCCACCCAGCTCGCTCGTCCTCCCACCCCCACACCAGGGACTCCACTAACGTGACATCATGTCTCTGTCACAGAGCAGACTGCATTGTTGTCAGTGACTGGCTCTAACTTTCTGCTCTCCCCTCTCCCTCCCTCTGTCCCACCCTCCTCTCTTCCGCTCCCTCATGCTCTTTTTTTCTCTCCCTCTCTCCCCTTGTACTCCTCTCTTTTTGTTTTGTTTTCACGAACAACAAAGGGACGCCAGAGTCAGGGCTGGAGACATCCTTCCTCTCTCTGGCCGTTTAAAAAGACAGCTCCCCCTCTCACCCATCCCTCCGCTTGAATAGACAACACACGCACACACACACAACACTCACACACATGCTAGCATGCATACGCACGCTCAAACCTGCACATACACACACACTATAGGACCTTTGGCTGCGCCCATAGCTTTACATTGGCCTGTAATTTCCTTTTACTGCAGTGCCCATGTGCACACCGTGAAGCAGCCCGCAATGATTCCCCCCACTCACACACAGACACACACACACACACAAACATATGCGCAAAAGAACACACACACATACAGACACCCTCACAACCGCAAGACTGGCTGCCAACCCATCATTTATCAGCGGCTCACTGGGAGGTTTTCTCACAGACACTGTGGAGGTGACGTCCCCCTTGCTTGTTGATTAACTGCTACCACCCAGATACATTTACCATAACTGATAGGGAGCGAGGTCTTGTGTGGGCCAGTTCACTTGTGGAAAACCTCACCTAAAATGTTCAGATTACTATTTTCATGTTATATTACATAACATTTGGTTTTTATTTATCATTGCTGCAATGGTTTCGACAGCCACTAACCTCCAGAAAAGAAAAGAAATCCAACCATCAAAGGTATATGGAGTTAAGATTAATGGCAGGATGTGTACTGTAGATATAACTGTACCAAAGGCTCCATGCTGTATTTATGATTTGGTCTATTATGTATATTTCATTACTCTTCGTAGTGCTTTTTATGTCCTGCATGTTCTCCTTTTGTTCTCTATCTGTCTGGAGTCGCAGCAAGTGTTGTCATGTATCATCAGAGGTCATGGCACTTGCCAGAGGGAGTGATTCATGTAAATCTGAAATCCCTGTTGGGGTCCCACTGCGTCTGAACTCAGCACAATGCGCATTTATTCGGCTCATATGCCTGCTGCGTGGATGCATAGAGGAAGTCTGTTTGAAGTATTTAGGCTTCATTTATAGTGTGACATATTGCTTCAATCAGCTGCAGTGCGTGATCGCGACGGTGCCCGTAATCGAGTGGCCGAAATTAAGCAGGTCCGCTTTTGCAGTTTTTCTCACTCAAGAAAACCTCTTGCCTCTGTTTTCACTTCTGGAAATACTGAGAGACGTTAAGTGGGCTGATTATGACTCTCGAGCTCATACGGGTCATTTACTCTCCTTTTTGAAAATCCACCTTTTCAGTTTCACAATAAATAAAGGTCCATTTAGAGGTATTATTGACACCCTGTGGTACAGAACCAGAAATAACACAATCTGTTTATCCAGCGCAGCCAAGCAAGAGGTCTGTGTTCTGCCGCGGGAATGTAGTCCTTGGCAGGTAAACTGATCTTTTATCAGAAACTATATCCTAAACTGTCAAAACAAATTAACAACTTTCTTTTCCTCAAGACATATGGTGGGATATGGTAAAAAACGTGATATCTAAATGTTAATGGTACACAAATGGTGAGTATCCATCTGATCTGACTGAAGCAAGGTTTTCTTGAAGACATGGACGCATGAGCAGAGCTGCTGGGTCATTAGGAATACTCCTCATATGTGACACTAAAGAGATTCACAGACGTAACACTTTGCCATGCAATTGACTTGAATGAGTAATGAGGCCTGAACCATTTGAATGATGGAGTCCCTCAATGTTTTGTTTGGAATTAAGGTGCAATGAAGTGTTTTTCATGCGCACGGATCTCTGCATATTATTAATGAGCATTGGTGTTTTCCTCTAGTAACTCTACCCATGCATAACCATGCAGAATGATTGCTTTCCTTTGCTTTGGCACAGTATACCTGACAGACCTGATTACTCTTGAGTCAGATGTTGCAAGATTATACCGTACATGTGTTCAGATATCTGTTTCACGGCGTCCTGATAAAGGCCCGATGGGGATTAAAAGTCAGCCTTCATGTTAAGTGAATTCATGTTTGGTACACTCAAATGTGCTCCAGTGTACAACAAATGTCTTGGCTATTGTTGCAGTCTTTGTTCAAGAGAATCGGGCCTGACAAATCACACTGTGACTGTCTAAATGTCTAAATATTTGGGGTCTCCTTATTGTCATAATCAGTACTCATCAGTAACCAATGCTTGTGCTTTGGTTTGTTCTGCTGCTTTTATTCTAATTGCATGAAAATCAATGTACAAAAGATTGTTGGAGATCTAAAGATTAACACATTTGAAGTCCAACATTTTCTACATAGTAATACTGTAAAGTATTGTGGTCAGTGTTTTTGGAAAATATGTTATTGAGGCAAAAAATGACTCTTTCCCAAACGATCTAATGTAATACCAAACTTTGCTTATTGTGTTTTCCACAATGCTCATCATAATAAGGGTGAATATCAAAAGAGTCATTTCGAAGTGTTGACCTTCAGCTTATTCAGTGTTTTACTGTCGCATATTACTTGATTGGGAACCAAAACATCTACATTAAAAACCCTGTAATCAGACACTTGTATATTTGCATTTTGAGTTACTGCTTTGATTATATTTGTGCTAGCTCTATTTTTGTTTCCCAAAATGATATTACTCACTTTCTAAACATGGGGTAAAAAGGAAATAAATCTTTTAACAATGGCCTGAATAGTTTTGAGGTTCAAAAGGATAACGTGTGCATGTCCGCCCCAACAAAACCCTTTGACAAAGTTATTGGTAGTTTGACTCTGGCTTCCAAATACTCGTGGATGATTCATAAGGGGAATTTCACTTCGGGCCTGGGTGTTTTCAAAAGGCTTTTGCATTAATTTAAAAAGGTGGAGCTCAATCGAAACCATTTTGCTTCTTGCTTCCCACTTATGTCTTGTTTAACAACTCAGAAAAACAATAGATATTTTGTGGGTAAATCAAAGTCTGCGTGGCGGTTACTTGGCAGTCGGCTAAAACAACAAAGCCCAGATGTAAAATGTTGCAAAGCAGAGCTGCTCAGTGATTCAAGCAGTGATTCAACCATCAGTCAGTGGCAGTCTCACCATCCACTCAGTCCTCAGGTGGAACGGGTAATGCTAAGTGATGACAGTTGTTGTAAGTGACCCCTTACTTTTCATAGTTTCTTTTTCATGTCACGACCCCGTTGACCATCAACTGATTCACTTGGCCAAAGGCCCCATCCAAAAGCCTTCTCGGTCCAGCTGTCTCCTCGGGCCATGACTGACTCCTGAGACAAACCCACTATACTCACCCAACTCCAATTATTATATCAGGTCTCCGGGCTTTTGTTTTGAGGCTTTGAAGGATGTTTTTTTGTGTTTGTTTGAGAAATTACGGGTGTCCGGTCTGCAAAGACGGGGGGGAAAAAATTACCTGGGATAGAAAATAGAGCGACCACAATGCTTTCACAATGCTTTTCGCTTCTCCTTTCTCTTACCAATACCTCATGGTGCAACCTGACTCCCCTTCTATTTTAGCTGTGTGTTTATCTAAGCGTCTCTATGGGACAGGCTGATGTGATTCTTTAGTGGACATCCTTTCAGTGTTCCACTATGAGAAAAAAGCAGGATTCCCATGCAATCTATTCTTCTCACAGAGCCAACAACTTGCCTATACACACATAGCATACTCGCTCACACACAAAAAAAAGTTTATAGATACTATATCCAACTATGAATGTTTCTTAAGGCAGTGACAAAGTAATTAAAGAAGTTAACATATAATGATACAAACAGACAAACAAATAAATCAATCAAATACTTAAGATTAAATGCTTAAAATCCACAAACAGACAGTTTTGAAGAGTTGTACATATAAGCAACTTGTGATTACTTTTCCTTTGTGTCATAAAAGTTGTTTGACGGAATTTGGTCTATTTATGTCTCTCGTATCATCTTTCTCTTGGGATTCAGCACATTGGACAGCTCAGTTTTTAAGTGCCTGCCTTTGCCTCAGTGACATAATCCTAAACATTTGTTCACACATGCACTGGCCTTACATCATATGCAAATTATTCCCTTGTGTGCCACGAATTATTGTCTTTAAAGATCCTTTAAAAGGCTCTGAAGGATAACAACCGTGAAAACTGCTCCCTATTCTCTCTTTGCAGCCGAATAAGATATAACTCTAGCGTAACCGCTTCAGAATTGATTTCATGAGCATGTTTAATCTACATCTGATGGAGGGAGCCAGTAACAGTATGTTTTTCAGGAGAATGATTTGCACATCTTTGTTATTATGTGGAGGAATGAGCTCCATTTATCCCTGTGACTTTTTTTTTTTGTTTTGTTTACGCCTGTAACATAATCTGAGGCCTTCTGTGAGATAAGATCAGTGGAGGGGATGGCTTTATACTCCTACGTGACACTGAGCATATCTCTCAATCAACTGCTAAATGATAAGGCAGGCCTGACTGACAGGGTTTAAACTGAGGGTCACTATAGTGGATTCAGACTGTGAGATGCCATCACGGCGAACCCTAAATGATGTGGTTGCACTTTGCTGGCAGCTCGTTGTGAGGCTGCATTTAAGCACAGTGGTGTTTTGAGGTAAATGCAGACATCGCCATGCTAACATGCTCACAAGGACAATGCCAACACTCTTGATGTTGCACATGTACTGTAATGTTAACCATGTTCAGTGATCCAGTTTATCCTGACATGAGCTTATTTACATTGTATACAAAGGCTGATAGGAACATCATTGGTTTTAAATATATAGGCACGAACCAAAGTACTGAAGGGATAAAAAAATTTGACTTCATGGTGGCGCTAAATGAAAAGTACGAGAAAGAAAAGAAATCTGAACCAAATTGCATGACAACTCATCTAATAGATGAGATTTCACTCAAAACCACAAATCTCAACCTCATGGTGGCACCAGAGGCAAAGTCAGGAAACAACCAAAGTCATCAGAATTCATCCTCGGAGGAAAATAAGTGTCTGTGCAAAATTTCATGGCAAGCTATTAAACGGCTGTTGAGGTCTTTCGATCTGAAGGCGGTGGGCCGCCTGACAGACGGTCGACATTACTGTCCGCCGTGCCGCCAGCGTGGCTAAAAACAAACAAGACACTCATGGCACATCCAACAGATGTAACTGCACGTGATAAAAGCACTATGAGGCAGCAAATGACGAGACTATTCCTAAAAAGTGAGCGCTGCTTCACCGATGAGCGAGAATCCTGTCAGGCACACTCACAGCTTGTGTGTTTTTCCACTCAAGGGTGTCATCAGAGCCCACCGTGCCCCGCTTGGCTGCTGAGTGGCGTTTTTGTAACCGGGACACGCACACACAGTGGTGAGTCAGCGGCATGCTTCAGGTGTGCTTTTTGGGGGTCTGGAGTTCAGCCCTTTTGTCTGACTATTAGGAGGCTCTGAAGTCATTACACTCAGTATTTCCATTGTCTGATGTTGTGTTACTGGAGTGATACAGAGCTTGTGTGAGTGGTCCCCCAAATACTTTGGCAGAGCTTGTTTGCATTAGTCACAGCTGCTGAGCTGTACGCAGTTGAAAAGCAGCAATATTTAAAATGGAATCACCTGCTCAACATCTGAACAGATCAATGGCATAAAAATATCAATAATGAAATACCATATGGGCCATTCAATGCATAATTTTCACATGACAACATGAAACCATGTCCTCCTCTCAATGTCAAAAAATATCCAGTTTGTTGAACATGCCAGCATATTTTCAGGATACAAAAGGTTAGCCTGGCCTCAGTCTAGTTTACAGTTTGATTGTGTGCATATGTGGTTATTGTGATTCAGTGCCAGGATGTCAAAACCCTGCATCAGCACTTCCCCTCCTGTCCATGAACGAGGGGTTTTCCCCCATATGGGGAAATATGGGCAAATAAACCAAATCAACAAGCATTAAAACAGGAACATTATATCCCGTGTGGCAACTACAGTAAGGACTGTGGGCACCAATAATGCCTGTCTGCCTTGTTTATACCTAAAACAGCTGCTCCGCTGAGTGCACCGCATGTTATTCAAGACAAAGCTGGATTACATGCTGCTTTTCACTAATATCACAATATCACTTGTCCGCATATGGTAATTGACTGCATCTACACTCCATCTGCTTTCATGTGAGTTGGACTTTGTCCTCAAACAAAATCCCTGACAGAGCTTAGAAAGGTAAACTGATCTCATTCTCTGAATAATAATACATTATAAGACAACAACCACAGCGAAACAAGAGCTCCTTGTCCAACTCTCACTCTGTAAATCAAATAATTGTGTTCACCAGTTCACCAGGTATAAAATTACCCTTACCCTACACTTCTGACTGTCATCCGCCATCATACCCAAGAGCCCATCATCCTAACTGGTGGCATACGAATCAGCCGTGATGTTATAAATAGGCCCTTTAACAGGCAAGAAGCCATAAACCAAAACAGTAAAGGGTCTCAACTTCAAGCCTTAATTTGTCCAAAAAAGCTCCCATTCACATCTCCCTTCCTTGTTATCTTGGGTTTCACCTGTGGATGCAGGGGACAGTGGTGTCCTTGTTTGATTCTAATCATGGTCCTCACCTCAAAAGTTTCCCCCTGGGAACTTCCCTCCTCCCACTCCAAGGGGCCTAAAGACACACTCAGACTGACTCATTAAGTGTCGTGGAAAATTAAGACAAGACAGAGCTGTCTGCGAGGGCAAAGCTCCACTGGAGTCTCACTGGAGACTCTCTCTTGTCAATTGTCTTATCTTCTTTGGCATGTGGAAGTGTCTCCACAGGCCTGTTGACTGCTGAAAGACGAATGAGCTCATCGAGACGCCAGACCCCGAGCAGAGTTTAGCGTTGCTGCCCCAGACATTAGTCCAGGCTCAGTTTTGAGTGAGGTGTTATATTTTTAGCCGTGAATGAGTTACGAAGCTGATCTATGATCTGTGCTGACAAATATAGCCCTCATAAAATGTTTTGAGTTACACTGTTTCTCAGCCATCTCCTAAGACAAATGAGGTTATAAGAGTGAAGGGTGCAACTCAAAACACATGTCTCAGCAGCCCTTTCCTTCTTCATTCTTTGGCAACAGGTCCAGTAATTAGGGCAGCAAACCACATCCTTATTTACTCTGTTCTGATAGATTTTTTCTAAACTAAATTTTTTGTTTCCAATACAGCCTTTCATCACTTTTTGCGCACTGATAAGAAATAGATGGCTAGATGTACCAGCCCGGTGTGGATCAGTATCACAAATGGATCAGATAAGCACAAACAAAGCATTTTGCTCAGAAGGATAATTATACAGTCATATAATACTTCCTCCTCCTCTGCATCCTCTTACATATCGCTGCAGCAGTGAAAGATTTCGCATGAGTAGGACTTTCGTTCTGCCACTTGAAATTGGCCTGAATGTCCAAAAAAAAAAGAAAAAGAAAAAGGCGACTCACTATACTAAAGGTCAGCCAAATCAAACACATTTAACTCTTGAATGAAGCTTACAAAGCTTTTTCTTTGTGTGCTGATGATGGTAATTTAGTGGTGGGGTTCTGCCCTCCTGTGGTCAGCACGACAACTCTCGAGGTGTCTCTGAGGTACAATGAATTTTCCTGTTCAATGGTTTCTGATCTTGTGACAATTATCTCCAGAGACAAAGAGCCTTTGGTTTACAAAACGTCCCCTCGTTTTGAGTCATTCAGCTCATCAGCACAAATATGTGCCTCTTTCACAGAAGACATTCTGACAAGTCACACAGTGAGGAAAATGAATACAGTTGAAAATGGCTGAATTCCATTTAGCTGCTTTAGTGTCAGGGTCATGGCATTGCACATGCTATCACATTGTTGTGAATTAAAGGGACAGAGCAGAGCCATTATTAATGTTATTACTAACTCCTGTTCTTTTCCCTTTATGACAAATTAAAATAACCGTTCTGGTAAGGGTCTATGGTGCACTGGAATAAACATGGAGCCAGTGCAGTATTTATGCAGTCAAGAGCACAGTTATGAATAGTTTACAGGGACGTTCTTGGAAACATTCACAGGATAAGTCATGAGAAGACAATCAATGCCTCTGCAGTTTATTTGAGAAAGGAAGTGTATTCTTGACCAGTGGGAGGAACCCAGCCTCAATGGTTAACTTGCTTTCTTTCTGAGCTTTCAACCACATCACATGGTCTTCATTCAGCTAATGGAACTGGAGCAAGACCTCAGTGTGGAACACAGCTACAACTTCCTGAAGAAAACAGTGTGATACAACTAAAAGCAGCTACTGAATGGACCTTGAGGTGAAATTATTTTGCCAACTGGTGTTTTCAAGGTCAAGAGCGACAAGAACGAATTTTTATGCATATCGTGAACAGTCTCATGTCTTGGATTGCATTTCTTTAGGGACAGATGTAATGTTATATCAGGTGATTTTGATTTTACGACAATGTTTTCTCTCTACTTTGCTTTATTTACAGAATAACTGGTGTTGATTTCCTGCTTCAAATTGGACTTGTCAGACAATGTGACACAGACTGAGGATACCCTACAGCTGTTTCCTTTGAAATTAAGCATCATTATTATATTAGTCCTTGCTGCTCCGTGGGAATTTGTATATTCTGTGAGTCCTCTGGTTGTCTCGTTGTTGCCTGATGAATTAAGGCACAATGACAGAAAAGTCACAGCAATTAGGCAACAAGTGGAGACAGTCTACAGGAGTTTGTTCACGAACGCTACCAGCTGAGATTGCATTGGCTCTTCAAATTTCTATCAAAATACTCACTTCACTCAGACGGGACACAGAAATGTTGGCTCCTATGTAAGCAGCGCTTTCAAATGTCCAGCGTGGCTCATAATATGGATAATAGATTTCCTCCAGCTGAAAGAGAAGCTTGGATAATTTTGTTCATTGTGAACACTGGCGAAGCATGAAACCACACACAGAGGAGCATGCAAGAGCTGCTCTTTCAACTACAGCCAAACTATGTCCATGGAGATTTGTCTTTCCCTCAGCTCTCTCTACAGTTTCTTTCCATCCAAAACATGTTTCTGCCCATCTACTGCTGTTATTGAGACAAAGCTGTTGATTATTTTAATTCGTTGGCTGTTTGTTTATTGGTGATTGGCTCCAAATTCTGATTGGTCACACTTAACAAATTTTCCATTGCGTAATAACCACCTATACCGTGATGGAGTGTGGGAGGACTTTTGAGGACATTATGTGTCACTGTCTATCACCATAAAGTTTATTTGCAAATACTTTAATTTACAAACACCATCTTTCTGAATTTAGACTTTATGCTTGGTTTTAATAAAACTGTGGTGTAACACTCAATCAAATTAATTCAATTACTTCCATGATTTATGGTAGTTGTTCAATGAGTCCTGGATCTCAAGTGAGATTTCTGCAAGGAGCTGAGGTGCAGAAACGGAGAGTGTTTTGAAGTGGAGTTAGATACAGTATATAGTCTGTTGCAGAGTGATCATACACAGTAATTAAAATCTGAGCAGAAAATGAAAAGTGGACACATAAGATAAATATGTTAAGTGACACAGAGGGCTCCATCTCTGCTATTTAAACTCCATTGACTGTGATATAAAAGCACAGAGCTAACGCACTAATTAAATGCTGTTAAGAACCCACAGAAAATTATCACCCAATGCTGCAATTCTCCTTGGCTTTTCAACCTATTCTAGCATGTTTTTGGGGTTTTTTTTTACCACTAATTTACTAAATGGACTCACCTGCTGTCATTTGCCGTTTTCACAAAAAAAGAAAGAAAAAAAAGACCAATCAAGCGCTGCAACCCTATCTTTCCTACACCAAACAGCAGAGTTTCAAAGATGGAATGAGATTAGTAAAAATTATGCTTAATACACAGAAGCTTTTCCCAGCAATTGTTTGCTAACATGTAACAACTTGTAACTCCATACTATGTTGGGGCTATATGTCTGTCAGCCTTGTTATAGAGTTCCTCTACCTCCAAGTGGCCAACAAATCAAATAATGTAGCTTTAATGACTAAAATGTTCTTAACAGAGAGGGGATTTTCATCCTGGGACGGAAACCTAATTTTAGCCATGACATTGGCTTGGAAGATATTTTTGAGGAACTGGAAATAACAAACTTCATGATATCATTCTTAGTTGTGGATGCAGACAAAATATAAAGTCCTGCCAAAATGCACATGGTAATATCAGCTTTCTTTTATGGACAGTATCTGCACCAGCTGAAACTGAAATGATTATCTTGGTTCTCTGTTATAGCCTCTAAACATCACTCAAAAGTAATGTGATGATGCCAAACAAGATATGTTGGGCAATTCCACATTTTCCTACATTTAAGAAAAAAACAGCCCTCTTAATAGTGATAAAGTGTACAACATGACACATTCACATTATTATAGTTCGATCTGTTGAATTTAAACCAGAACTGTGTCTTTCTGTTGCAAATACCTAAGACACAAGACCAATGTTGATCCAACAGTTCAAGTCAGCTTGCATGTGGGGATTGTATTGCTACACAACAAACACAATGAGATGGATCAGCAGCTAATACATCATTTTTTTTAAAAAGTTTGGGGAAAATGTAAAAAAAAAAACAATAACACATTCATCAAGTTGACAGGCCTCTACACACATCCAAAGGGTCTTGAAGTAATCAGGAAACACACAATGTCTTGATTCACACCAAATCAAATCTTGAAGTATCGAAATGTAAATCTTACTGTCCAATATGAATCATGACTTTTATGCCAGAGGTCTGCATTCCTTCATAAAGACCTGTCATAGTTGACTTTCACGCCTTACTGCAAACTGACTACTTGGCGTCAGAGATGAGAAATATGTTCCTCATGGCTCCTGCTGTTTCATGATGTTCTGGCTGTTAGGTCACTCTTTGTGGAACTCTGAAAACCCCAAACGTTTAGAGAAAAATAATATTAAATTTGCCTATTAGTCATAGTTACCAATACACCAAATCCTGTTTTCAGATGGGTGAGTTAAGCTCCATCACATCAAAAGACTTGTTTGGGTTTTTCCAAAGTTCTTTTTTCCTTTCCTTCATATTCAGTCATGTCTGAAGGTGTTGCATTTCTTTGCGTCCACCTAAGCCTTCTAGAAGACTTGACTTTTCTTTGCTAAGGTCACGTTGAGGACATGACAATCTGGCGGATGAAGAATTAAGTGGGAATAATGAAGCAGCAAAACCTACTGGCCCTCTTCATTTTAGTTTTTGGCTCTGTAAACCAAACATCAGAAACGTATAGCAATGTTTTGATGCATGGTGTATCACAGTGCATATGCAATGTGTGAACTAACCGTTCGTGAAATCAGTAATTATGGCCCCAACTGCTGCCTCCCATCACTTTCTCAAGGTCTGAGTGGCCCACGCCTAAGTCTTGACAGTCAGATATGAACAAGTGAGCAGATATTCTGCTGGGATGAATGCATACTGCTTCACATAGTGTGCACCAGTTGCAGCTGAAATTTCAATTAGGAAACGTGTGGTCTGCAAACGTCTGACTCAAAATATCCTGGAGTGAGTTTTCTCTCAGGTTGCAACACTCCTTGTGGTGACAGAAAACCCAGAAAGAACACTGTGGTTTAGGTGAGAATACGCTTCAGTGGAGGTTACTTACTAGAGCTGTCGATGTCATCTAAACCAAAATGAGAGGTTTTCCTCATTGAGGACCTCTAAACAGTTATTTTTACTTTAGGTGTACAGGGGTCCTGGAAAGGACAGATTAAGTCCTTTAAAAGCATATAATCATCATATGACACTGTTTAATGGACAGTCAGGCTGGTGTTCAAGCACTAGTCGGAGAGTGTGTGTTTATGTCCTCAATCTACATCAGTCTAATAATGACATAGCGTCACTGATGTGAAGCACAAAGCAAACCAGGCCCGCACAATGTTCTTTTTGCAGATGGGTGATGCTGGACCAGCAGTTTCCCAACTGCAGCTCAAGTTAATACTATGTGTGCAACAAAAGTACAAATGACTTTTGAGATCAAGGCTCAAAAATTGAGGTGGTCGAGCCTTTGCGGTGGCTGCCCCCTAATCACAGCCTAACTATTCATATAATAACTACTCAGACGTAGCAAACTTTAAAATTGTCTTCAGACCCACCTTTTCCCATTAGCATTCAGCTCAAGTTGTGTGTGACATCTTGACTTCATCTGCTATTGTGTAAATCTATTGTTGTTTTCATATGTATATATTTTATTTTTGTTTGTCATAGTATTTTGAGCCCTTGTTCAGTCCCTTGTTCAACTATGGTTGTTCTTAAATGTGCTATACAAATTAAATTTACAAACTGAATTTTCTATTTTACGGATTTAATACTCATTGGACATTAGTTTGATACAACAAAATCTTACACAGTTATTTTTAGTTTTGCTAACAAATGGTGGAGGTGACATACTTTTGCTTTATTGTCCTGTAGGAAGAACAGGAAGGTGGGAAGGATGGTCTGACAATGACCGAACAGCTCACCCTTGTGGAGACCGTGCAGTCTGTTAAATGTGAAGTTGTACGTTTGTGAGTTAAAAGCCTGTCCTATAAAGCACTTCTTAATAATAAGAATAAATTGGTGTTTTTTCCTCCATCACAAGCACCTCGTAGCGAAACAGATGTAAGAAAAATGTGCCGTTGAACACGAGCACCAAAGAATACACTACCATTTCTGAGTGCTTAAGAATAGGACTCGAACAGTAAGCAAGAGTTATGCACGGTGGACGGCTTTGACCCATGACAGATGTTTTTGTAGAGTGGATGGCCTTAATTACTGTTGATGTAACATTAGAGGCTCTGGTGCGCAGCTCTGTTTGTCGGTTTCTTCTGTGTAGTCTGATACTTCCGGAGGTGGGTAGACTTTTTCTTTCAAGGGGACAATAAAATAAAGCACATGGCACTGGCATCGCAGAGCCGAGACTGACAGTGGGCCGGGAGATGAGAGAGCTGGGCCTTAGTACCATCTAAACAGCCCCTGCAAAGAGCTTGAGAACCCAATCTGTTTTTGTTGGGCTTTGCAGTAACATCTCCGTTTCATCTCCTGCTCATTAAAATGCCCAAGACGAGATTAAGTGGAAACCAATGGTGCCTTCTCAAGTCCAGTGCAGTAATTCCTTTAGAGTTTTAACCTCAAAATCAAGGCACAATCAAGCATATGTGCCTCAGGAGAAGACACAAAGTTGGTGAATTTAAGCAGAAACACTGCTGTATTGATTAACTCCACTTTATAGACCATGACTGTGTATATTTCAGAAGTCAAAAAAGAACAAATTGTCATCGGACAGACGCACTTTAGAAGAACATATCACTTTCAGATCCCTTTATTGAACATCTTCAAAGCTTTTTCTGCTATTCATCACCATCCTGTTTCTCAACAGAATCATCGTCATCACTGTAGATGATTGCCAAGTAAACACGGAGCTATTTCAAGCAGCTCTGTTATTTTATTTAATTCCACTGTTGGTCATGGTTTGGGCTTTGCACACTCCCTTGCCGGCGACTTCAAAGGCAGCTCCCTTGTAGGTTGCAACACATTGACCGTCCGTGCGCAGGTCTGGCTGAACCTGCTCCCACACCTTCTTCTTGGGGTTCAGCTCTTTGTCTGGTTCACCTGCAGTCAAGACGTCAGTTTGATACATTAGAAAACTCCTCCGTTGTCTGCTCATCCATCATACATGCAGGATTTATGGGTCCAGGACTGATATTTTATGATCTTCTTGTGATACATCATGTCCTTGCATAACCTACTGAAAACTCTGTTTTAATATATCCATGCTGAGACACGCCGACAGATGACTTTCAAGTTTCTTTAATGGATTTTTCATATTCGGCATATACTGATACCATCTGTATGACAAGCTGAAGCCAAAACAAATTGTGAGCAAATGACCAAACTTTATATTCATGATTTATCAGGCCAATTCTAATTTTATTTCTCCCACTTGAATTGTGAATAGTCGGACTAGTCTATCATGTTGTATTAGAGTATTAGCTTTTTAAACCTGCCAGTTGTTCATTGCCATAACTCAAAACATCTAAACCGAACTTCTCAGAATCAAAATATGCATCTGGGGAAAACAATTAAGGGAGGTTCTCATTTCACGTTCCCTTGTTTTTGATGTTGCTTGGCATTTGTGAAAAAAAATCATAACCACGGTACTGGATGGCTTCTGTCTGGTGTTAACTTTTCCCCTCTCTGCACAAACCATCTCAGGGTACAAGGACACAAATGTGTTTCATTTCCCCGAGGCTGCCAGTTCTGCACATTTACAACTCGAGAGTGGCAACAATCAGTTTTGATCAGAAGCGTGAAAGAGGTTTTGATGAGCAACTTGCGCACATTCTTAACTTCAAGCAGACGTACTGGGCCCCATTATTTGGGGAAATGTGGGCAATTACAACCATGTACTCACACCAGCAGTGGATAATTTAATCTATACTGTGGCGCCTTTCGTGTGAGAAAAAAGGGAAAACTAAGACTAAGACAAACTTCTTTCACCTCTCATTTTCCATTATTTGCGCTCCAGAAAGCAGCCTCAGTTTTTACTGTATTGTTTTAAACAAACAAGAACTCAACACCAAAACCAAGCGTCAACCAGTCCCGCCTTTGCTCTCTCTCCTCCACTCCTTCTGTTCTCTGGTGAGCCCATGTTTTCAGAGGATGGTTTGAATAGGACTCTCTTTAATGTCGTAACCATAAAAATGATTCTGGCCAAAGGGATCCCTCATGAATCAAACAGCTTTCAGAGTGGCTGGGACATGTGTACTGCAGGGATGAAAGCCTCGGCTGACGCAGCTGGGCTGTGGATGCTTGGACCACAGATCCACCTACATCATATCCCCCTCTCTTCACTGTTTTTTTTTTTCCACAGGGAACTCCCATTTTGGTTATTGTTCTCGAAAGAATAGACGCATAACAAAACCGATCCTCTTCTCGCCACCAATATTCAGCTTTGGAAACTCAAGTTGTAGAACCAGAGATTTAACACGAGCTAAACAACAACAGTGGTCTTCTGGTGGCAGTCTTTGATTTTAGGCCACGTCATAAGCGAGCGTGTTTGGAATACATCATGTGTTATTAATGTGTTAACTAATAGAGAGTAGGGTTCGCATGTTCTTTTCTTCCAACTCATTTAGATTAGTAGAAGTTAACAGGTTACGGCACTAAATGTAAAAAAAAAAAAGAGAGAGTACTGTAGGTTACATTCCTAGCAAAGTGCGTTGATTACTCTGTCAAATCGGCAGTTACAGACCATTTAGCCACCACCAAACAGAGCCGAAGAGTCCTCTAATGTGAGCTTTGAGTGGGGTCTGAGAACGAGCCCTGATGGGTGCCTTCAGAGGATTAAATGTGGAGACTGCCGTGTTTTTTCTGGCAGGCAGAGGGTTCCACGACACCCTTCATTTCTTAAACTCAGAGGCATTTTGTAGAAACTGTGCTGGGAAATTCTTTCAGACTTAATTAAATGACACTCAGTGGTGAGGAAGCATCACTAGTGTCTGTCTGGTTGGATGAGATTGTAACATGTAAGTGTCAAGCTCATGATTCATCTTTTTTTCAGGGTGGTGTAAGTGGGTACCTGGGAAGCCCTGGAAAGTAATTCTGTCCCCTGGAATTGCTCCGCTTGGAGGGTCAAGGATTTCCACCTTGTCTGGCGTGCTGGCACACATGACCATAGCCTGGGACACCACTCCTCTCATCTTGGCTGGCTTCAGGTTACACATCAGGATGGCCATGCGGTTCTGCATCTGCATGGAAGACGGGGGATGAAATGCACTTTTTAACAAGGAGAAAAACAGACAATTCCCAATTTATTCCGGTAGAAAAAAAAACGAACAAACAAAAAAAAAAAAGCACCTTCAACTGATGTGGTCTGTTTTGGGACAGGAGTACTTCAGACTTTAATATAAACAATATTGCCCATTCCAATCAATTTATTCAAAATTACTGTGTCCGGGGGTTTATGGTTTGTTTGCCTCATTTCCTAAACCAGAGGGAGCAAACAGGAAAACTTTAAACTCGAGCCTGGAGACCTCTGCGGCTGACCAAAATTGAAAAGACGACCAGTGGGAGTTTCTGCCAAAAGCTGAGAAAAAGAGAAATCTGGCATTCTGAGAAATGATGTATGCCAGATCTCAGAAAATGCATAATCATACCTTTTTTGAGGATTATCCTTTAAGAAACTGCTGCATAAATCTAAAATCACTCATGCTGCCCTGACAGGGTTTTGGTGTTCATCTTTCATCTCTCTGCAGTTCTGGAAAGTCGGGATAGTATGTGAATGCTCTGTAGAGTATTTACAAAACAAACGGTTTGACTTGAGCAATATTTTATGTGCAATGTAGACACTTGTCTTAACAGTTATTTTATGATTAGCCTGTCTCAGAATCGTATTTCTGAATGGTGCCTTCTATTTATCCTAAAAGACACTCAAGAGTACTGCCATAAAACCCACAATGCATTTCCAACGATATTTCACTCCTGCATGCTTGATCGCTCTCATAAACAAAACAATTAACATGAGAGCACAGTAAAAACTTGATTTTAGATTTGATGCCTTTGTGAGTAAGTATTTTGGCCTTTCTGACTACAGTCAGACAGCACTCAAGGCCGTGCCACAATAGGCCATTACTGCAACCGTGTCAACTGCTAATGTCTTAGATTTGTCTGCGAGCATGGAAAAACCGTTGTCACTCCAAGCATTTTTTCTAAGGTATAATACCTTTTTTTGGACAAAGTCAGACAGTGTTTAGTACACATGATTTCAACCGGCATATGGTTCCATTTAAATGATATACACTGTGTGCACAGGGCTGAACGCACAAAGGCTCCCTGGTCTAGAAATGGAGAAGAGAAATACTGACGACCATAAAAGTAACTAGTGCTTTTCACTTTGATGGAATCTACATATAAATTAGTTTGGTCCAGGAGCAAATCATAAATCCCTTTGAGAGCAAAATAAAGACGAATATGAGCAGAACCATCAGCACACAGTTTACCTAAGAAGTCACTTTAAATTGACTAATAAATCCTTATTATGACCATAGTGAGACATTAATGTACACATTATGTATACAGCACCGCTTGCGTGTCTGGTGAAAACAACTCTCAAGTAGAGTCGCTGTGGCGATTCATAAAGCTAATATGAAAATCTAACAAATATAGCTGCGATGAAGCCTTTATCCTCTTTGCTCATACTGAAAGCAGTCACTGTAGCAGGGCTGCATACTAACTGCTGCTGATTTTGACAACTACAGGCCTGAAACAGGGGTCCTGAAGAGGCATTCAATGACGTGTGTGCATCTGTAAATATAATATGGGAAGTTCTTGTGAGGTGGCCACCACACTGTGTGACAATGGTTCCCGGACACAACCCCTGCTTATCATACCATATTACAAGCAATGTCTTAATCCCGCTGTGCAAATCGCGTTCAGTTGCCAATTTATAAGGTGAACCTAGCTCTCAGGCTTTTGCAGCAAGACTGTTTCAGCCAGGCGATTATAAAAAACAAGCATCTGAGTTATACAAGTTGTGCTGCACCTGGTCCAGAGGTATGTGCTTCACCAGCCCGCTGACCACTGTCCTTGGCGAGGCCTCTCCCACATCGACCTGCTCCACATAGAGACTGTCTGCGTCTGGGTGCTTCTCCGCTGTGATTATACGGCCAACGCGCAGGTCCAGGCGAGACACGTCCACCTTGGCTTCTTCTTGGCTGGGGGCTGCCTGCTTCTTCTCTGCTTTCTCCCCTCCTGGCATAAAAGGAAGGTGAATATTGTTATACTAAGACATTGAAATTAAATATCATTTTAACATTTCTATTTCCGCTATTTCGATGAAAAGTTTTGATAATGTGGTTGGGTGTTAGAAGTTTAGTTGGGTGCCTTTTCGGCATAGAAAGTCAGACAGTAGCTCTCCATCATGTGTGAAGGGACGATTGGCTGAAGGGAGGCATCTGAGAGAGTTTTCATGCTATTATCCTGAAACGTGCATGATATTATAGGAAACGTTCGCTTTAAAGTACCGGCCATGTTTTGGCCAACTGGTGTCCTGCCATGGGAAATTATAGAAAACAAATCATAGTTGAAACAATACTGGGCATCTGTCTGGAATCTGATTTAATTTCCTCCCGTAAATGAAAACAACGCCCACCAATGACAGGCCTCAGGGTTGCATGCGGGGGCATGCGTTTCAAGTGATCCATAAGTAAATAAAAAAATTAAGGAAAGGAAAATTACTTTTTCACCTCTTCCCAGAAAAGTGGGGTACAAACTTTGACTAAATGACAATACCACTACCCACTTTTTGGCTAAAGGTGAGCGCGACATGATTCCATAACATAGTGGAATAGCAGATGCTTCCTCCCAAGAGGGAAAGTGTCTTTCACTCGCCTGGTTTGCTTCCACATATTCATTCCAGCGAACTGCACTGATCAAATGATCACACAGTCTTTAATCATTCCTCCGAGCCCACACCGGCTCTGAAGAATATGTATTCCAACCCCCGCCTTTGATATTCAACACTTCTCCCCCCTGTGTAATCAACGCTACGCTGCGATGACAGCACGGCAACGTCACATTACTGAGAATACGCTAAGGTTGCACGTGGGTCTGCAGGCCTACAAGTGATGAGTGTTTGGATGAGGTGAGGACACAGCTACACTAAGGGCCGATGTAACAAAGAATTTAACATGAGCGGCAGCTTATCAAGAGGAAGACGTTTCTCTCATTAACAGCTCCCTCACATCTGGCTGTAAGAAATGCCAAACAAGGCAATGAATTTGTCAGTGTCTTAAAGCTCTCCTTCTTCTCTTTCTAAATTATAACCCTATAAACACATCCAGTGCTAATCATTTCCCGTCAATGCCTGACTTCTTCTAATTAGTCCAGATAACTTATCGCTCAAACATTAACTAAAATTGTTGAGTGATTTACAGAAAATGAATTGACATAAATTTAAAAATGGTTCAATGGCATTATATTCGTAGCGTTGGATTTTTTTATGATCTGGTCCTAGTGACGCACATCTGCAAAACAACAAATCATCCTTAAATTGGATGAAATTACTGGTGACATTAGACAAGGACGCCTTGTCCCATATGTAGTTTATAAATCATAAAACTCGATTAAAAAAAAAAGAAAAAAAGAGGCATCACAAAACATCTTCCAACTGAGGCCCAGAGATTTTGGATCCATTAAGAGCCCGATATTGCTGCCTCACATCCATTATGACCTGATATTAGAAATTCGATTGGAAAAACATGTTTGGAGAAGGTCAGCTGACTTTTGAAGAACATTTCAGCATCCAAAAACAATGGATCTTAAACAAGAATATAAGAAAAAGAATCACGTTGATGAGAACTGAAGTGTGTGGTGAAGTGAAAATGAAATGTGTGACACAAATATTGCTGTATGAAACATCTAAACTATTTACCATTTAATTTCATCTTCTAGAAGAGTTTTATTGGATGTGAAAACTTCAAAGGATTCATCATAAAACCATGCAATTTTTCTCCAGCTGTTACCTTTTTTCTCTGGCTTCTTCTTTTTACCCTCTTCTTTAGGAGGGGGGCTCTGGACACCAGCAGCAGCAGCAGGGGAGGCAGAGGGTGCTGGTCCGGAGGATTTGGGGGGTGTGGGCTTCGAAGTGCACTCAACACTGGCATCACCTGATGGCATGGCCACATCATGCACTGCAGGAGGGACACGGAAAAGGTTTGTAGAAGTTATACCTACTATACGGAAGTTGCGTGGGGTTTTTCTGAAGTGCCTCTAATGACTGATACTGGAATGGGCACATGCACATAGTTTCCAAAATGTCATGTGAAAAGATATGAAAAGACACGAGCATATCACTGCTGCTGAGAAACAGATCGTTTACATTACACACACACCAAAGTTACGCTGCTTCTTAGAAGTCCCCGTTTCACGCACGGAGCTCGTTGCATCAACACGATACAATGAAATGATACAGACGGAGCTTTATTTACACACCCAGTGGGAGGACTGCTCTCCTGATGCAAACAGTTTTGATGGGAAAATGACAGTGTCCAAGTTGATGGAAACAAGGAAATGGAGCCATAAAGCAGGGAACAATGTCCTACAAAAACCCTCGAGAAAGAAGTAACCCCTCATTTAAGGCGCCTGATGTTTGAATTCCTAGAAACTCTAGTGCCTGTGTCTGACAAACATCGGTCTGCAGGCACACCACCGTCACCATAATGCTTTTAATTACCTTAATTCTATGTTAGAACCTGAGACCAGGACCTTTCCGGTTTACCTTGGAATTACGGGCAATAACCTCTTAAACTCTTTACATCCCCTTAAGTTTACTCTTAAAGCTTTTGAGATTGAGAATCATCTTTCTTCACATGATGACTCTATGATAGTCACAGTGTGGTTTTCTGGTTTTAGCTGTCTACATGTATATCCGGAAACCCTGAGATCTCAACTAGGATTTTTACTTAAAGCTGCATTAACGAATACTGTTACATTAAATGACTGGGTTTGAATGTGAACAGGATTGTTAGTATTGGCAAAGACACTCATGTCTACTGAGAACATAGTCCTCTTACAGCTCACTGGTTTAGTTTTCTGACCGATACACAGACAAAGTTAGCAACTAGCTTGTGAACATAATCAAGCATTCAGCAGCCAAAGAGCCAGACATTACAATGTGAATTGGTGTAGACTTCAGAGCTTATGGTAGAGCAAACTCTGGACTTGTCACATGATCAGAAACATCATAACAAATGGGTGCTTATGTTGCTCCAAGTCTGCTGGATGTGTAAATACACAACTATTTGCAATCATGTTTTCCATAACAACTTGATGAGGTGAAAATATGAAACTAAAACTGACTCAATGAATGAAGCTTTAATGTCTGTGGGGTTGAACGGCGCTCGTCTGCACAACTTGATTTTAAGCAGCCGCTGATGGGTCTGACTTTCAGCATTAAAATGACGTTGAAGCAAATCTGACGCTGAACTCCGACTGACACTGTTTTTTTTTTTTTCTTTCTTGGCCGCGCAAATGCCGTCTTTCTCGGGGCACGTTCATAGCTGCGCTCCACAGTTTGTTTTTCTCATCTCAATAACAAATCAGCAAAGCCGACAGAAATTCCTCTCAAAAAGCTTCGTATTTGTCCATGTTTTGATTAAGCTGTTTTATGCCACCTTAAAGCCATTGCAAAGAAACCCCAAAAATAAACATCACAATTAGATACAATGTGTGGAAAAACATAGTCTCGGGTGTATTGGAACGCATTCCTTCAACGTTCCAACACCAACATATTGAGTTATTTTGAATAAGGTTAAATTGCTTATTTCTTCCAGTCCCCCTTTATTCCTGCAGCTTCTTTCTGGAAAACATTATATGTGCGTTAATGATCTGAGCCGCGTGCCCTTGAATGTCAACGTATGTCAGACGCACAATAGCTGACAGACATGTTGTCCCCATCACTCTAATGGGGATTCTTGAAGTGCTATGGTTGCTTATGATAAAAACAAAAAAAAAAAGAGATCTGGATATAATGGGCTGAGGCGAGAAAGCACAAGATGTTATCATTGATAGCATAAACCAAACAATGCTCTAATGAGCAACAACTGACATCAAATGTTCCTAAGTCAGGCACACACACAGACACACAACCGCATCTATAACTAGATATAGAGGATAACAACATCAAGGCCTTTTAAAAAGACAAACAAACATTTGATCTGCGATGGGAGTCTTTGCTGGGAACCAAACTCAACATACCTCCCCTCTTCTTCTCTTTTTCCAGCAGCTGTTTTTTTAGTTCCTCGATGTCATTCTTCAGTTTGGCATTCTCCACCATCAGTTTCTTCTCCTCTCTCACACTGGCCTGGACGACTGCAGCGAAGCAAATTCTTGTTACCTCTCAGCACCGGAATGAAATTTCACTATCCCACAGGACATTTTAACAACTGCCTCTGAACTAGTACAAATATACTATTGACCAAAATGTGATGAAATCCAGCCAGGAAATTGTCCACTAATCCAGTTTTCAGATTTAAAAATAGTCCCAAACCAGTAGGATTTATTTATCTATAAATGTATTATTCATTTCAAGTCAATAGAAATGTCAATTTCAAATCTTAAGAGTACAGGGTATATTTGGCTGAGCTGGCCTCTTTTTTTTATTAGTCAAACTTAAAGATACCAAGGGAAATAATCATCACAATGATAATGCTTGTAAATTCAAGTCCACTTTTCCATAACTGAGGCCTCCGGTTTCATTGAACTGCTACTTGTGCTACAGGGACGCCACTCTTTAAATTATGAGACTGTGAACCGTGTGTGTAAGCAGCTCTTCAGCCAAGAATTATGTCACTTCTCACTATATACTCCACCTGAACACAAAGTAAGGACTGTTTGTGATGCAGGACAAATTTGGAAACTTCAAATTTCATAGAGGTGTACTGCAAACCTAAATATACTTTTTGTGAGGCGCCTGGATGCATGTCTTACTGGCTTTCTCCTTCAGGAGCTGGACTTGTTGTTTCAGGTACTCGATGAGCTGGTCAGCCTCGGCCGCTCGCTGCTCCAGCCTCATCAAAGGATTGTGATTGGACATCCTGTACAAGGAGCGGGCTAAAAACCTACAAACAAAAACAGACAAACAAAGACAAACAGCAATCAGCACCAAAAACTGCTGGATATCTGCATAGGCCTGGACTGCAAAGAAGATGGAGCACATTTCCATTTACTTTAAATTTACAGTGAATACTTTTCACATCACCCTATCCCATGTTATTTAGTTAAAGTTTACTCAAGTGACACTGGGAATGTAAAAAGAGATGGTATTCTAAAGTACTGTGCAGGACATCTACAAAGATACATGTTTGGAGTTACAAGGGTTGCATTCCAGGACAACGCCACCACAAACTACAGCCTCCAAAATGACCACAGAGTTAAGTGGACTCCCCTCGGACTCTCAACAAAAACTTTACATTTCTATAAAGGTGGTGCTTGTGGCTAGGCTGCTCTATAGGACAGCATAACATTGCAAAGAGGGTTGCTTTTCTTGCGCAACATTCCTCAATATAGATGCAGTGGAAGAGTTTTAACTGGTTAATTACACTGTATATTCCTCAGTCAAAACGTAAGCATTGTGTGCAAGATGTCGGACAGGACAATAATCTGACATAATTTCCACGATGCGCACCCCCACAGGTATAAACCACGTGCGTATGGGAATTTCATGATTAATATATTTTGTCTGGTTGCCCAAAGTGACAAAATCTGACCTCTTTCCAAGAAGCATGTTGAGAGATAATTTTTGGAGAAATGAAACTGTTAATCAGAAAAATCCTCTCTCCAAACTCATCAAAAAGTTTGAAGGCTTGCTGCAACATTTCAGTGTACAAAAACCCCATGATAGCTTTGACGAGTTCCAAGTCTACTTTGGCGAGCGCAATTCTTGAAATCATTTCTATCTGCCATTCATAGAAGCAACTGGTAAGAAGTAAGAAGTGACATTTAGTGTAGTTTATCCTTCAACGAAAATACAACTGGACACCGGTTTGGGAGTGGGTTAATGTTTCTTTATCACGTTGCACTTGGCAAATTACTTCTTGAAGAAAGAGGAAAAGAAGGATTTTTACAAGGCCGAGGCATGGGGAAGAAAACTTCTTACACATATTACAGGGAGGCGCTGGAAAACAACAGCTGGCCCGAGATGAAAACAAAATGTTGGGGGATGAGGAAATTAGAAACACAAAAGAGCTGGAGTTGATAAAATCAAGGATCAAAGCATTGTTTTTAGAGAAACTGAATTGATTTAAACAGGACCAGTGGTGGAGTAATAGCAAGAGCCACAAAAAGGCTGATCTCATTTGGATAACCCCTGGAAATGGGTCCTGGTGCCGAGGTATGGTCCGCAGCATGAAGACATGAAGAGGTCATTTCAACTTTGGATTTCAGCTGGAAATAGCCTAACGTGTTCAGAGTGCTAAAGTGACGTACATGCATTTTCAAATTAAAATATCAAAGATAACAGTGCATAGCTGTGCACAGGCTTGTGCAGGTGGTTTGAATCAAACCTTTAAATCTGGTGCATTTAACCACCAGCTCTCTCTGGTATGGCGGTGGTGTGTGAGCAGACCCACCAGGATACAAGTGTTTCCTCTTTTCATGCTTCATTCCCACAGTAAAAATACACTGTAGGGAGATACTTCCCTACCTGTCTGCCAACCAGACCTTTATGAACCAAAAAAGTGCAGGATGGCAGCACCACCTGAAGGTATTACAAGGACCTACACATTTGAAGTAAAAACAAACCAAGATCTGTAGCCTTCAGCACTAGATGCAGTCAACTGTTTTCAGGAAACGTAGCTTCACCTTTCTCATTTTTGCCATTTAATTATTTTTTGTGTATGCATGCAAATAAAGTTTAC
>JBCAUF010000134.1:11749746-11766207 GCA_038406115.1 Haemulon aurolineatum
AAAAGTCCTCATTTAATTCTGTCCCTCGGTTATATGGAGCAATTTAGCATCTTTCACCTCACTGTTTTGGTGAGCTGAAAGACACACAGCTGATATGTACAGTGGCAGGGCTCTGGACAAAACTGTAGTCAACATTAGCATCTGGCTGGTGGGCATTAGGGAAAGTTGCCTCAGGAGTTGGTAGAGACCAAAACAGAGCCAAAAGGATTGTGAATATTGGGACTTATTTTTCTTGGGTAAATGCAAATGTCTAACAACTTGTGTTTATAGTTTCATGCACTGCCCCCATGTGGCCAGATCTAAAGAGTTACATTATACTTGTAATGTATTTGTACAGGAAGCGTGTGTGTGTGTGTTTAAATGCTGTTTAAATATCATCTAGGTAAAAATAAATACATGTTTAATTAATTATTAATCATTCTTACTGTGGACATCGCCTCTTTGTTTGGTGACCTCCTTCTGGATGGTGTTGTCCACTGGTGTCACTGGTGGCGGCGTTGGGAGTCTGGTGGGAGCCACTGGCCTTGGCGGGATGTAGGGCTTGCGTGTGGGTGCTGGTGGCTTCCTGGTTGGGACAAATGGCCTCCTGGTGGGCACTGACGGCTTGCGTGGAGGAGGGGTGAGCCTCTTTGGAGGCAGAGGCGCCTTGGTCGTTGTTGTGGTTGTCGTAGTCCTGGTGGCGGCTGTTGATTTGGGAGTCACGGGGAAGACTCTCTTTTGTGTCACTGGTGGGCGGACGGTGGTGGTGGTCCTCTTCTGGTCCATGTCGGGGATGCGATTGTGATGATTTGGAGGCAGTTTGCCCGGTCTCGGGGGGTCAATAACCACCTTAGGAATGGCTGAAATAATAAGAGCATGCAGATGAACCACTGATATATGAGCACTTAAGAGTTAATTATGCGTGGAATTGCAGACTAACTGCAATGATTAGTCTGACTTTTGCAGAGGAGGGCTTTCTTTCATCAACAGAGACGTCTCCTAATATCTATTAACTAAATGTTAGCATCCTAAAACAAATTGGGTGTCTCAAATCTCACAAAGCAAATGCTTAAACTTGCATGAGAGGGCCATCAAATCAGCACGCAGCAGGTTCATATTCATCCAATTTGGAGCCATTCTTAAAAACAATGCTGGACATATTTTCCTCAATGGGAGCGTTAAAAGAGAGAAAGAAGGATATGTGACATGTGGCTTCGCAAACCAACACACAAATAGATCCCGTAGTCAATGAATTTATTCTTTTGTGAAATCAATATTGCTTTCTGAGGGTGTCTTTTATATCCGTTCATGTGCTCGGCCTGATTAGTAATTCTTTGTGTGCTCATAGCCAGGGGCCTCGCAGCACCCGGCTAAAGCTGCTCAGTGTGTGTGGAATGATCTCGGCGCTCAAACAGGCTGCTGTGCCCCGGAGATCACCCTCGCTGTGCTGATGTCATCAAAGCTACACCTCCTTTTCCTTTGTTCCCCTACACATTCCTTACATCAGGAGCAGAGGACGAGATTTTTGGGGGGAGGGCGGGGTTGGCGTGATGTGGTGGTGGGGATGATGGGCGGGGGGCGAGGGGGGGCTTCATGAGGGCTTCATGAGTGAGGAATGAGAGTGGACAAAGCCAAGTGGTTTGAACTCAGTTATTGCCTTCTCAGGTTGCAGGCAACTTTGATATGTGACACACAAATAGGATATTGCAACTCGACTCCCAGAGCACTTGTGGCTCACACCCCCCTTGGGCAGGTGACAGGGTGAAGTATTTGCAGTGCACTACGCCGGGAGGCATCCTCTCTGCTTTATGGACTGTTACACCAGTTGTGTCTGTTAGATGATTAAATAACTGTGAAGAATAAATGACTTCTTGTCCGCTGCTGAGCTGCTGTAAAAACTGCAGACGTGCAGACTAATGAAGTGTGTGTCAGCAGGCAAAAGTACCAGGAAAAGAAATATTTCACATTTGATGATGACTCCTGTTTTTTTGGCTGATTAAAATGGCCAGATGTCAAAAAAAAGAGTCAAGGCGCACTCTGGGCCCACGTGATAAGGGAGCAGGGTGATTTAAGTGATGACTGACAGCCTTGACAAAGAAAGGAATTTCAGCTCAGACTCTGTGCTTGCAAAGCTATTCCTCCCTCTCTCTTGCTTTCCTACCTTTTTTTGAGAAAACACAGGCAAGGAAAACAAAAATGTGAGGCCCCCGCTCTTCTTTGCAAAAGTGAGCATCGGGGGCCAGGGGTTTTTGTTCTCAATTCTTACGTTTGCAGTCGTGGCCCATCCCCCTGTAGCCGTCTTTGCATTTGCACTTGTATGAGCCTGGCGTGTTGTAGCAGGTGGCGAAGCTGCTGCAGTGGCTCTGACCTAAGGAGCACTCATCCACATCTAAAAGATAATGGAAACATAACAATATTCAGCCTCTTAGTGCAAGTGTAAAAAGCTTCAGACATAACCGTTGAATATCAAAGGCTAATTGCTTCACATCCGCTTCAAGGAGCGTTCAAACTTTATGTCATATGTGCTGTTTGTGAAAGCTTCTGAGTGAATAACAGTGATCCCTCTATGAATGGCACAGAAAAATCATTATGTGCGGTCTTTAAAGCATTTTAGGAGCAACCACCAAACTAGCTACCAACCTTTTCCTTTTGAATGAGTGCATAAATATAGATGGGAGGTGTTTGATTTGCCTGATGTTGCTATGATTCAAGGAAACCGCGTGGGTTCATGTTCAATAATGATTTAAATTCTTAGGTGGCGGATTTTCATAAGTGTGGTGTATATAAGTGAAGTGCACTGCTGAGGCAAAGTTTAATAACATGAAACAGAAACAGCTTTTGGAATAATTTCACAGTGATATTTTCTCAACTCTTATGAGCTTTCTAAGGTGAAATGGTTTTAGTTCCTCTAATTATGAATTTTCTTTGTTCATCACTTCGACTTCAGAACTGCTTTAAAAATATAAAATGATGGAATTAGGAATCCTGCTTCATGGACAGCCTCTTTTTTATCAGCTAGTTTGATTATAAATACATCCTGCAACATCCTACTGTAATCTGTGGTACGTTTGAATGTGATGCTATGCTGTACTAAACTACAGAGCAGATGTAGATGCAGTGAGATCAACTTCTTCCAAGTTAATTGGGACCAGTGGGGAAAAAGAGATGACATAGCAGTGCCTCTGTGTAAAAACCCCCCGTTATGGCTTGAAGTTCTGCATTAAAATTTTTGTTTATTATTAGGATTTAATATTATCTGCAAGATTTACTACACAATCGCTCTTTCCAGTGTTTATTATATTATTATATATTTGATCATTATTACAATTACAATGCACTGACCAATTAATCTATAGTTCATATACATCATATCTCATACACTGATCACTGATATGGAAACATCATGAAGTGGAAGTAAGACTGTCAGTAATTACAGCACTTGGTTAAATGTAGTTACTGGCTGGTAGTGGGAAGAGTATCTTCTGAAGCTCGAGTGTCTTTGGTAAAAAGAGAAACAAAATCCTTTTGTGTTTCCCCAGACATTCTTTCCTTGCTGTAAGAAAAAGAGGTCATTTTGTTCTAAAAAGGCTGTAACTTTGGAAGATAAGCATTTGATTTGTCTGTACTGCACAGATAAACTGGAATTTAGTTTTACACAGAATTAGGACTGTGGATTTTGTTCCCCATCGCTTACATTGAAAGAGCATAACAAAGGATCTCTTAATGGACGGTATGAAGAGCGGTGATTGTTACAGCCAGTAAAAACGCACATATGTGCTTGTATGTACTGTACGAGTGCTATACTTTCAACTTTTTTTTCAACTTAAAAATAACTTTGTTATTAATCAAAACATCTCAGCACATTTATGACCTTTGTAAGTTTCATCTGTAAGAGCGTCACTGCAGAGACCTTGGGACTGTACCTATGCATTGGTATTTCCCATTGATGTATTGCAGGTCAAAGCCCTCGTGGCACTTGCAGATGTAGCTACCGAAGGTGTTGATGCATTTCCTGAACCGGGGACACACTGCTATCCCTGCTGCACACTCATCCACATCTGCAAGAGAGAGAGAGAGCGAGAGCGCATATTCAAATTAAAACATAATGTATTCATCATTTTTCACTAGAGATTGCTTTTTGGGGTTGGTCGCATACAGTATGCATTCAAAATAACACGATGCAATGAAAAACTTCAAGGTTAAAAAAGACAACTTAATCCAAAAGCAAACATTTCTTTTCATATCAAAAGACTTTTTTCACCTTCCACAGTTAGTATTCATTTAGGAACAAAGCACATTATGTATTCTGTTCAGTGAGCATAATACAATGCACACTACCTTGTTTCATTATTTAAAGACCTATTCTAAGTGTCTCTGTTGATCACCTTTGCAGGCATGTGGCCATTAATATTTAGACATGGAGAGGCTCAAAGCATTTGCCTTAAAATCATTAATTTATTTGCTGCATAATGCAATAATACCATGGTGCTGCAGGGACTGCTGTTTAAAAGGATCTTAAAAACACAGACACCTGGACCAGCTGGGAAAACAAGCAAGTGAATTAAGTGGGCAGAGCTCTCTCATCCCTTAACAACCACTGTTGAGGTTCTCATCAGCAAGGCACTTAATCCCAAACTGCTCCACTGGAGCTGCTCTAATGGCCAACAGTTGAATTATTCAGCTACTGACAGAGCAGCGCTGAATTATTATGTTTTACACAACACACACATGCACACATAAATACAGTCATTGTGTCTTTGTACAAAGTATAATATTGCTAACAAATGCCCGCTTTTATGAATGTTTGCATCTGGCTTTGATGACAGTTCAGACTTTTCTTTCAAAGTTACAAATCCTCAAGCATCAGATGTAAAGCCATATTCACAGTTACTTATACATTATATCATCTGCTATTAAGCTCAGCTGTTGTGTTTTACTTGGCAGCTTGTCTGACACATGAAGTGATCTGTATGAGAGGCAGCGTTGAAATATGAAGGTGCCTCAGTCCGAACTTCTGCAACAATGCAAAAACATCAATACGCGATGTCATTAATCAGAGGGGTTGTGTGTCAGTTCTGTCACAGTGCAAAAACAAGTCAATACTTCTTTGTAGTGGAGCATCAGACACCTCTCTTCAGGGATGGTTGGCCTAATTCATTTTTAGTACACAAGTGCAATTTCTTAACAGTTTCTTCAGCCATTAGAAATTTAGGACTAAATTTAACATCTACCCAGAAATTGACTAGACTGACTGATTAGCTGTGTTGAATCACATTGGTCATGAGAAACAATTCATTAGCTGAAACAACCTGTAAAATTCAGGATGGTAGGATGTTTGAACTGATGCAACACCACCTCCTTTTGTTCTTTTTTTTCTTTTTTTTTACATTCATCTTTGATGTCCTTCGCCATACAGGAGCAGGATTTCTTTCCTGAATGGTGTTGTTTTTGTTATCATTTTTAAAGCCCAACTAATACATCCCTATTTCCATATCACAAAAATACTAAATGTGTGTTAATTTCACACATTAAGTGGCACTGAGGCGATTGCACGCAAGTTACACACTCCATTTGCAGAAAGAAAACATAACTGAGTAAGTTGTTCATTCACTTAAAAATGGATGGACAATGGGGCAGATGTGGGGTAAATCCTTGCACCTGATTGGCTGTTCCTGCTCTGTCGGAGCTAAGTCAATGCGAGATGGTGCGTTTTCACTTTGCTGTAAGTAGTAGTACGTTGCCTGACACAGAGTCTTATTCTTCACATTCAGCTGCGTACTTTCTTATTGCTGGATCCTCGGAGCAATCTTGAGCAAAATTCCAAGACGTTTGACAAACGTGGGCCCAGGACAGTTTTAAAGCTACAACAAAAATGTGTCGACACATTCAATTTCACTGTGTCACAATGAAATCTCTGCATCGACGCAAACGCTTCCGTCTAGGGCTCTGGTTACGGAGAGGAATCACCTCCATAAATATGATTAGAAACTCGCCATAAAACTCTCCATAAAACGGCGGCTTCCAGAGAGATCCGGAAACATCCCATTAAACTGTCGAAACACCTGTGGCAGGAAACCTTTCCTTCTCCTGCGCCATCATTTCTCGTGATTGATGTCTGTCCTGTTTCACAAAGCCGCCCCCCATTAGCCAGCCCACAATTAAGTGGTGACTATAAGGCAGCCTGGAACAGTCCGGTCTGGGACAGTCTGCATTTAAACCTGACACAGGTTAACTGCCTCAGCTGGCCCCCTCATCTGTTAGTTACCCATCTGAGGAGCTGTGAAAGAAGGGAGGGGGAGGATGTGAGGAGGAGGATAAGGGGGGGGTGGGCCTCCCATGATCACGTTTCTGCTATAAAAGCTGGAGGAATTAAGGGGAAATAAAGTCACCATTTGCTTGACAAGGACTGTGAAATTGCTCGGGTGCTTGATCAAAGCGAAAAAGACGTATTGGTAAATATTTTGGACGAATTTCAGCTTCGCTCGCTAAGAGGTTTTGTCTGAGTTCCCAAATTGCATTTTCGCTGCCAAGTTTTCTTTCTTGCTCTGCCAAAACAGTTGCATTTGATTATCACTCAGCAAATTTAAAGGCTGAGAAGAACACATAAAAAAGGGAAATAAAACATTCTTGTTTGTGCTTTACATGAGTTGCTCATGGACGGGAGTGGTAACATAAGGCTCAGCTGTCAGGCCTGTGGAGATATATATATATACAGTATGTGTAAAGACTGGGACATACCCACACAGGTCCTTCCATCCGGTGCCAGCTGCAGCCCTGGCGACGGACACTGACATCGGACCTCCCCTTTCAGCACCTCGCAGCCATACTGGCAGTTGGCCATGCCGCATGTGCGAGCGTCTGACGGACACAAGAGAAGCACAACACATATATTAACAAGGGAGAGAAAAGTTTATACAGCTCTCACTCTCACTTTCTTTCCTGCACACTTTATTCTTATCCTCCAGCCAGCGCGTGAGAGCCACTCGCCTGCCTTCTCTGATATTAGCCGACTTGACCCTGGGGTACCGACAACAGAGCAGCGCACGCTTTGCCGTTATTAGATTCCTGTGCAGCACGGTCGCTCTGTTCTCACACCTTAGCCCACGCATGCCTCCCTCACCCGCTTTTCATCCCATCCTACAGCCACAGACTCCTAATCCGGCTCCACCCCATCGAAGTGCCAGGGTGCAGTGCCTCTGTTGTTGAGCTGAGCCGGGCAGATCGAGACCCTCCGAAATAATAATATACCGCTCAGCCTCTCTCAATAACTTCAGAGCCTAAGAAGGAAATTAAAAGTGAGGTTCATGCTGCCACTGCTACTTCAGTCTGCCGCAGGCACCCTGGAGTACAGTTTGATGACTGAGGCAGGCCAGGCTGATTAAATGCTACAGTGATCTATTGATCAAAGCGGTAGCGAGGGAGAAAAGAAGAGCGGCAAGGTGTTTAACACTATCATGCTATCATCACACAACAACACCTAGAACAGTTTGCCTCAAGTGGTGAGCAATTCAGACTTTAAAAGGAGGGGGAAATGACTTTTTTTTTCCCGATAAAAAAGAACTAATTAAAATGAGGTACTGGGAGTCACGCCATCCCCGGGTGGGAACCTGTGCAGAAAATAGTTATCAGATGGGAAACTGGATTTACAGGGAGACATGTACAGGCATCAGCTCCCATCCTGTGGAATACCTTGGGGCAGCCAGTAATAACTGCACATTCACTTGAGGGTCTAAAGATTGTGTTTCTTCCACATTTTTCATTTAAGCGCTCTTAGAGTTCTTCGCAGGGGTTCTTCAGACTGTGGAGCTGCAATAATGAAGCAGATCAACAGAGGGCTTTAATCAAAACAGTCTATCAAAGGATTGTGGGGCTGCTGTCAGAGGCACTGACACGAGTGGGAAAACGTATTTTATAATAGAGAGCATATGTCATCAGCATTGCCTGGCGCAGGCATTCAGATGAATACATTTACTGTGAAGCGAGGGGAGGCTTCACAGTAGCGCATCCAGGCTGCAGCACAAAGAGGAAGGAAGATTATGAAAAAAGGGAGAACAAAAAAAAAAAAACACGGGAGGAAGAAAATAGATTGGGAATGAAAATATCCACATTTCAGACGGCAATACAAACAGTGTGAACAATCACAGAAATGTGAGAGTGTGTGTTTGTGTGTGTGTTTGTGAGGGACAGACTCACTTCCGCAGGTCCCGTCAGGCATCAGCATGTAGCCGTTGAGGCAGTAGCACTTGTAACTCCCATATGTGTTCATGCACCTGTGTTTACAAGGCCTCGGCTTCAGCCCGCACTCATTCAGGTCTGCAGACGGAGAGAGAGAGCATAAGTGGAGCAGAGGACAGAAGGAGAGAGACAGAGAGCCCTCCAACACAGAGGTGAAATTAGTCAGAGGGCAGAGGTGAGGAGGTCAGACATGTCAAACCTCACCCATCCATTTCTGTGCCGGTTTGAGGTGTCTGTCTGTTTGCGCGTGTGTGCTAATGTGTGTGTGTGTGTGTGCTTTGAGAGGGGTGGGGTGGGGGTGGGTGGGCGTCTTCGAGGAAGTGAAGTGTTTGCTGTGTTCTGACAGGCCTGCAACTTCCCTCTTTGATGGTTTAACAGGAAGCCAGTGTCAACTGTCAACCTGCCCATTACCTGCAAGTGATAAAAGATGCTATTATACCGTCTGACTCACCACGGGTTCGTGCGGTTGGTTGTGGCCGCTCCATCCAGCGCTCTTTGATAGATACATATAATTCCAGTGTTTCCATGCAGGCACGAAAGTAAAGGAAATCTCACCCACAACAGCCCATGAAAATCTTATTAGAAAAAGATGCTGTCTGACTTTCGGAGCAGGGAGGGCTCCTGGGAGAAGGGAATATGCCCTGAGCTCAACACCTGTCAAATACTTATGCAAATTCCAGTCATTATACCCTTCTCGCGGCAGACATTTTGACTATTCAAACACAAGTGTATCTAATAACATTATTAATGTCGGCGTTCCATTTGTGGATTTCAGCTGCAGCGTCCTGGTCTTGTGCACGCTGCCTCACGGGAATGACTTACTGACACACCGAACTGGAGCAGGGACGCCATTAATGTTATTAGTTACACTTGTGTACTTCCTGCCATGAGGAGTCAAAGTGTCCTCTACGTGAAGGGTTTATAGTGGCTAAATTAAATAAATATATCCATGTTTACTTCCTCTGACTGCAGATTCCACTAAAATCTTATTTTCAGGAATGCAGCTTAGTAAAGTAAAGTGACATTAAAACTTTGACAAAACAAACAACCAAGAGCTACTACATATAGTTATATAATCCTTTATAAGGGCAGACATTTTGACACATCACAGGTGTAACTAAAAACATTAATCATGTTTTCGTTCCACTCAGGTATTTCGGTTGCAGGGCCCTGGTGTGTCCCTGTGATGACTTACCGACACTCCTAACTGGAACAGAGGCACCATTAATGTCATTAGTTAAAGCTGTACCTGGACCTCCTGCTATGACAAGCCAAAGTGTCCATCATTAAAAATGCATGAAGTGGCTGAAATATAGATGTTTACTTCTCACTGAACGCTCCGCTTGAAATTCATTTTAAGTAACAGAAGTGGTGACATTCAGAAAAGCCAAAATGTAAGAAGCAAACCAACAAGAGCTTGATATTTTGGTCATGTCATAGCATGAAATGCACAGGGGTAACAGATGACATTAATGATGTCCACAGTCCATTTAAGTGTCCATGTACAGCAGCTTAGAATTGTACATGCTGGCTCAATGGCAGAGCTATCATCATTAGCGTTATTAGTTACACCTGTGATTTCTCTGTAATGACAAGTCCAAATGTCCACTGCATAAGGGAGAGCGAGAGATAGAGCAAGAGAGAGAGAGTGGTCAAGTCCTTTGGGCCTCAATCAACAACATGCTTTTATGACATCAACATTAGGCAGAGCCGACCTCTATGGGGCATTGAGATGGTTCAGGTAGAACCACAGGGCATTCGCTCCAGAGCATCACACGAGCGGCGCCAGAGTTAAAATGCGCGTCACGCTGTAGTATGGTTTGAACTTGACGTGAGTGTTCTGACTAAAATATTAGTTACACCTGCCGTGCAATACAATATGGGCTACTTTCCAGATGTACATTGTTTTTAATAGAATATATATATATTTTATATATTATACTCTCGTTACTAAAATTTAGAAACCTTGCTGTGTACTCACACGTTCAAATAATTTATCCGAGTAGATTTTTGATTCTCTTTGCAGTCGTATTTTGAGAAAGAAGAATTATAGAGTAGCCTGGAGTTATGCTGTCAGAGGAGGATTTTTCATTTGACTTTGCTTCACACCTCTTTTTCCTCCCAGTGCAATACTCAGGATTAGGTTTTCTCATGAGGAAAATAGTCGCTGCTCTTGCCTAGCATCACTGAATTGAAGAGGGACTGGATGGTAAGGCATGTTCATACCAGATCACCCTCTTCATGGCCCCCACTCTTGCTCACAGCCATTTTCAAAGGAACATCTCTTGAGAATGTTTCAAAATGTATTCTTACTTCTTCTTTACTTTTACTCACATCTGGGAAAAGTAATAGTACATCTGCTTTAGTGGGAGAACACATGTTCTGCCAAATTTCATTGCAATAATTCATCAAGGAACAATTCATTTTCAGATCTCAGCAAAAAATCATACTATAGCTGTGTTTGTAATAATTTTGCTGGATGTTTGAAATGCTCTTTCAAATTGAATGAGGTGAGATAATGCATGGGTGAAGGAATTTAAGGCCACTCCTGGCTTTGTTTCAGTACCTTAAATACAGAAAGGTCAGTCCTAGGAGTTGTTTCTAATTAGGGTTTGGGCAGGGTTTGAATACAAGATAGAGACAACATGTACTGATGGGAGAGAATATTTCACTTGGCTAAAATCACACATATTTCTTCCACAAATCACCAAAACTGTTTTTGCCGCTCCTGACCTAAATGTGGGGTCCCTTGGGAGTACCAGGCCCAAAAGGGGAAAATTCAACTTGAAAGTACACATGAATCCATCACACAGGAATGATGACACAGGCTCCAAGAAATATAAATAACTTAAACTATGAATATCACCTCCTGTTTCTGGGATATAGCACAAGCGTCACAAATAGGCTTCATCTCACTGTACAGCACATCATTTTCATCTTGGCCGCCCGCATTGTAAATGGAGCCATGTTTAGCCCTGCGGACACATGCAGGGTGCATTCTTTGAGTGCCACATACCTCCTACATTTACCAGATACCATAGATTAATGTGGATGAATGACAGAGCAACTTCACCTTCTATTCGTGGTCAGCTTGAGGCCGGCTGAAGCCATGTTGGCTGAGTGAACAGACATGACCGACCATCTGCTTATTGAATCCTACAAAGTGCCACTAGGCTTTGAGTCCATATCTATAAATCCCTCGAGATATATAGGGGTCAGATTGTGAATGCAGTTGTTACATGACTGACACTCTATTTACAGCGTCACTTTCACTGAAGAGAAAAGATAACAAGGAGACATTTAGGAGTGCTAAACAAAACATCACGTTTTTTTTTTCAATTCAGCTAAACGTGAACATGTGTGTCAAGCAAGCTGGATGTTATTTGGTGCAATGCAGTTTTAGTTTTAAATTCATCAGATGATGTAAAAATGATCAGATGAGTATATGAGGCCAAAATTTCCTAAAATGTTGTGCAAATCCAAATGGTTGCCTCTTCAAGTTAATCCAACAAGCCACATAATTTAATTTGTGCTCCAGAAAATTGGTCCTTTAAGCAGGCGGAAACGCAGGTGCAGTCTCGTGCCAAAATGAATACTGAAATTGGATTGCACACACATACCTTGCCTGACTGACCGTCCCGAACTGCAAATGCGTTTGAGCTACCTCTCACCGCATGAATATGGAGGCAACTGTGTTGCCTGCTTTAAAACCCTGTTGAAAAATGACTTTCTTTCTGGACTAATGTTAAAGCTTCTTAATTTTTTATTCAGCCAAGTCAAAATGACTCATCGTGTCCTTGTCGGACTGTCTTTGCTCTGTTCATGTTCACAGTCAAAACACAAACACCAACCTGTTTCTTTCTCCTGCAAGATTATGTCCACAGCACACACACACGCACGCGCGCATGCACGCACGCTCACTCTTCACTTTTTTAATTAGCGGTGTCAACCTTGTTTTCCTCCCTGGTTTTCACAGTAAACAACTGGCATTCTCATTATCGCGATTACATAAAAAACCATAGCAACACTGTCCATTGTCAGCGTGGCAGAGAAACAGGTCTCCACTTGCCCGTTGTACTGAAAAAGAAAAACAGCTTAAAAATGTAAATGAGGGATTATTGAAATGGTCACATTCTCAGACAGAGGCAGCTCTGTGAACATCAGCACATGCCAGAGACAAGACACAGCCAGGGCCTCCTCTAAGTAGAAAACAAAAAAACAAAAAAACAAAAAACCCAGAGGAGACGGAGAGAGGACACGGAGGGATGGAAAAAACTGGGAGATAACAGACGTGACCACTCACTGACAGTTTGACACGGCCCCAGGACTGCCGAAACCAGTGCGATAGCAGAGGTGGAGAGCCCCTCGGGGCTGTTCACTGTACGGTAAATGAACTGCTAAGACGCATCTGAAGTGATGCAAAGTGGAGTGATTTATTGGGTCAGCTCCACCGAGGTATGCTACGCTACATTCTCGACACGCCTCTATCACCGACAGAGAGATTAGCAGGGGCTCTTTCTTGGGGATATGCTCGGCTCTAAAGGAGATAACACTTGGTTAGAACTTGAGGCCTTGTTGCTAGCAGCGGTGGAGGAGTCATGAGTGCTGAGTCCATGTCGATGGCGGCTTTAAAGGGGAAGGAGGAGCTCTTTATTCCAGGGGCTCAGAAAACTGAAGAGGAGAACGGGAGCGAAGGCAGAAAGTCATGATGGCTGATTTTTCGGGTAGAGAGTAAGAGAAAGAGAGGCAGACGAAGGGTGGTAAAGACTGTGACATGCTCGGCATTCATGCTGGCATCTCTACTGAAAAGCTGCTCTTGGGTGGTGTCTCTTCTGCCAGGGGAGGACAGAAAGCGGGAAGAAAATAGTTTGAGAGTGACATTCACTCCCCCTCAGTCCGCACAGTGCAGCACCATGCATGTTGCTGAGACAGTGGAGTAGAGAAGCTGCTTGATCGACAAATCTCACCCTCCGTCACCACCCTCGCTGGCTGATGGTCCACAGGAAGAAAGATAGGAAGGTGACTGGCCCACACTGGTGGGGTCAAATAGTCCAGCTCTTCTTCTTTGACAAAAAAGAATGGGTTAGAGGGCATTAGGGGGGAGTGGGAGGAAGGGATTTTGATTGAAGATGGAGTAGTATAGGGTGGAGAAAGAGAAGGACAGAAGGAGAGAGAGAGAGAGAAAGAAAGAAAGAGAGAGAGACGTAGTGAGAATGAAAAGCACCAACCAATGGATTAGAACACCTCTGACCACACCACATTCCTGGAAAGTAAAGAGGAACATTATGCACCAAAGAGGATTACACTTGTGGGAATTGGACATGAGCTGAGTATCAGAAAAAAAAAAAAAATCTCGGGCACATAGGCAAAACAGTGAAAGTGTTTTTGTGTCCCTTCTCCTCCTGCCCTCCTCTCTCCTCTGCATTCCCTTTCTTGTCATGAGGGTGAAAGAGGATCTGAGGGAATTACAGTATCTCACGGATTCAGAGGATCCCGTCTCAATTTGTATCTGGAGGTTCAAAGGTAGACAGGAGTTGCCATTTAAAGAGGCAAATCGTTGCTTGACTACAAACACTTCACCCTCTAGAATTTCAGCCCCTCCCCTCCCTGTCTAGCCATCTAGCCATCCAGCAACCCCCCCGACGGCAGTGTGCTAACAATACCTATTGTTAAGTGAGTGGAAGATGATACAGCTACCTCGGACAGTTTTGCACGCTTCAAATCATTCAAGCATTTCCCTACTGAGGGACACAGTAGCTTAAACTGAGGAGTTATGCAAGGCTGCTGCATTCTTTGCAGCTTTACCCAGGACAGCAACACTTGTCGCAGGCCTTATCTGTGAACAGGCACCATAGACGGATATTGGCTTAAGAAGTTTTAGTGGCTACGAGCGATAATTCACAGAGACAATCACCTAACTAGTGCAGCACTGCCTAATAAGAGTTTGCCTTTCTTCTAAAACAGATGTGTGCAGGCGTGCAACAACATAAAAGCATCAAAATGACTATGGTTTTCCCTTTGAACGCCTCTCCTGAACCTCCACTAGACCACAGTAGAGTGGGGCGGGCAGGTAAACAGTCCATACAAAAAGCAAATGAGGATCATAATGGCTTTAATGACTTTTTGAACTAAAGCATCTTTAAAAACTGTACAAGAAACTACATGTTTATCAAGAGCACCCGTTACATCTAAGGAATAATATCCAACATCTGTTTGGACAGAAGCTAAACTCAAACAATATCACATCAAAGGGGAGAGATAAATTCTGCATAATTATCTAATGGGACGTGAGACTGAAAATGGCAAGAAGTGCGTCATGTGGCATAAATAATGTAAAAAAAAAAATTAAAAAAACAGACTGTGTGGTACATCATTTATAGCAATTATTAAAACATAACATAGATAACAGCCAAAAACCTGAGTGGGTTTGTGTTGACATGCTTATTTAATGGGGAAAGCTTTGTGCTCCATGATAAAGGACCTCAAAGAATCTGCAGGAGGTTGATGACATTATTGATTTAATCTCAACAGTCACTTAGCCAGGTGCTGAGATGCTAATGTTGCTTTAAAATGTCACTTTCCACGCGACACCTTCCTGCCAGCCTCCATGCCTTTTCATTGGCTTGGTAATAGAAAACTGTCATGCATGCAAACACCTGGTATAAGGACATACTGCCATAGTGTTTTATATTGCAGTATAGTGTCCCTTTTTATACATTTGTTTGCCCTTGCCATCACATTCACCACCGATTTATCCCAATCACCATTTAAGAAGAGGTTAGAAGATCATCAGTTCCATCAATTTTATTTCATTTCCTGCTCATAAGTCAGTTAAGACCAAATATACCCCTTTAATACCCATTTAATGACCTTGTTATAAAAGAGAGTACAAATAAAACAAACACAATTTGGAGTAATTAGATGGTAATTGAAGAAAAATACACAGTGTGATGGCATGCATGCAAGACCTTAAATATTCGCAGCTGTTTGACTGTTAACAGCAGACAGCCAGGAAGACAAACAGTGACAGATCGATTTCTAAGCCAACAACCACCAAGTGTCTGTCTACGCCTTGACTCAATTAAATTCACGAGAAGATTGGCGGAAGCAATCATAAAATTTCTGGAGACATCTATGTTTGCCAGATAAAGTGCTGAAAGGTACAGGCCAATATTCTAAAAACAGACATAGAAACCAATAGCATACTTACTTGAACGACAGTGTGAGACTATCGTATTTGAAAAGGTATTAATTATATACTGTAGCTGGCTGACAGACAAAGTGGGGAAAGAAAAAAGCAGCATCTGGAGGCACTGCAGCTGTATTGCTTCTGATGTTTAAGACACCACTCCTCCAGCAAAATCTTTTAATAGTGTCTTAACAGCAGGTCAACTACTCCTAATTAAATCCACCTGCACAGAATAATCATCTTATTAAAATGATTGGATCAGCAGGGGGAGCGTGCTGCCAAATTGTTAAACAGATTATCGCTATAATGAGTTTATTTGTGCAGCACAAACGCATTCATCTGTCCTCACCGTGCTGTATGACAGATACAATTCTCATCAGCACCAAAGGTGAGACGCTCTCTGAAAATGATAGGGATTCTCAAAGTGGTGATTATTATTCCTGACACTCGAGTGTCCATTAATTTAATGTTGAACATTCCAAGATTGATTCAAACGATATCGAACTCAGGTACCGAGGTTTGTTCTGTGTAGGAAAAGCCATGAAAGAGAATTAAACACTAAGGTGAAATCATTTGGCAGGTGAAAAGAGCTGGCACTAAAAACAGACATGCAGACCTTGAGATATAAATCTCTCAAACCAGCTCATAAAAGCTCGATGGAGGAAAATATGGCTTTGATTCTGAGGGCGATGAAATCGATACATACTGTGTCAGCCATGCTTGTATGTAGTGTAAACACTCGTGTTTCCTCTGTGGTTTGTTTTTGCTCCATACGACCGGTGTTCCTAAGGTGTTTAACACTCTTGTTAATCAGAGTGCCTCCAGGGTCACACATCTGTCCACACCTCCCACTTAGAGCAAAGGAATGTGTGTCCATTAGTGTGTGCACGCAAAATATCTCTCTGCATGTGCAAGTTTGTATACAGTTAGTCTGAATTACAACAGGGCCTCATTCATGAAACGTTAGTAGATTTGTGCGTGGATTTGCACATAAAAGCCTATGCTACTAAAAACCTACTCCGGATTCATGAACACTGCGGGAAACTCAGATCTGATCG
>JBCAUF010000134.1:11789020-11799947 GCA_038406115.1 Haemulon aurolineatum
CGAAATGAGCGGTTTGACACAGTTTGAGGAGGCTTTTGTTGGAGCTGCAATTATCGTAGATGAAAACATGGGTGATTTGGTTTTCGATTGAATAAATGTGTCTTTGACATGACGATTCCAGCTCCAGACAGTTTCTGGAAATGCTTTGTGTCACATATTTTCTCTACTGTGTTGTTAGAGAAAACAATGAAAGTTTCCCATCATACTTTGCACAACAGCTTTAAAATTAGACGCAGCGTATACTGTATGTAAAGTGCAGTGTTTGTATTGGACTTATTCCTCGTCGAGTGCTGATTCTATTAGAGTGATTATCTGCTGTCTGAGTCACAAGCAGCACTCCAGATTCACAGTGTGGTGAGCAGAATAAAAAAAAAACACGCCGGCCTCATCGTGTGACGTGACAGCCCGCCGCCTCGAGCGTCTGAGTCAAGACAATAAAACACTTCTACAGTATAAGGACTCGATGGAAAACGCCAAACGCCATCATTTTCAGTAATGGAGCGGGAGATGGATGAGATGAAGGTTTGATATGATTACTGCTGGTTGTTCACAGTCACCGCCGCCTTTCTGATACATGGCTCTGTTCGCCTTGTTACGCCCTGTCAACAACTCGATAATAAATCCATGCGGGTACAGAGGGGTGACATCTCTACAATCAAGTGATCGGAGTGTGCCGGTGGTGTATAATTACACTATTAATCACATTATTTACATGACTGGATTGTACAATTGGATTCCATGATGATATATTACATTTAAGGATAAAAATGAATAATGGGTTGTGCAGATCCTATTACCAACAATACAGGCATATTGCTGAAAATGCAATGACATGAAACTTTGGGGTCAATTCACACGAAAAACAAGCATATATGTTGCCTTTGTCATTCCAAGTGGCATCCAACGTTTTTTTTTACTTAAGTTTGGAGACGACCATATTAATTTGGATTTAGTTGAATTGAAGTTTTTGACTTCCAGATGAATCATCTTGAGAGAACTGCTCCATTTCAACCGGAGTATTAATTTATTGCTGACTAAATTTGGAAATGTTTTCTCTTGCTCAGCTTGTTGAGCTCGACCTACTGACAGTGTACTGACCAGTTAGGTTAAATTAATAAAATAATTTGAATTAAGCAATTGGAAAGGTACCAATTCAACACTTGGTCTACAGCAGTCTCGTTATTCAGTGCCAAAGTTCATGGTTCTGTCCAGAAAACGTCCAAAGGAAATTGCAAATGAACCAAGGTTCAGTAAAATAACGCTTTACCAAATGTTGTTTCTGGTGCTTAAAGTACTGAAACAAACTAAATATGAACATGCTTAATCCAGAAAATGTGCCATCTGTCAGAGGGGTGTGAAAAAATGACAATGTATTTCTGTGACTTGGGTGAAGTCATCCTCTAATGAACCCAGAGGGAGATGTGAGTCATTAAGTCATATTGTGAAAAGACAATGCTACAGAGGACCAAAGTCGAAGATGAGTGTAGAAATAGCAGATAGGCAGGGAAATCCTAAACTGAGGATACATGAGGAGGAGTGGAGAACAACATTATTAGCGTGTGCAAAATAAAAGCAGCTGGCATCTGCTGTAGGCAACCAAAGAGAAAATGTGTGCATGAAAATGTATTGCTACTCACAACTTCGTTTTTTACAGAATACATACAAGTGAAATGAAACTTGTTTTATTGCTGTTAATGCCTGCTAGGTGGTAAATATAAAAACATGACATTTAAGATAATTCAAAGGGCATAAAGGGCCCCTTCTATCTATTTGATATGGGTGGTTTTTCACCCCAGTGCCTGTGTTGGCACCAGTGAAAACATGTAAATAAGGTCACTGTCAAAGGGAACATTCATACCAACAGGGAGGGACCCCAAATATGGAGCAATGAAGTGTTGCAGGCAAATGGCCATGAACAGCATCAGTGCAATGACGTGGAAAACACAGAGATGAGATGAGTTTTGATTACAAATAATAACTGAGGTTCGTAAAAACAATAGAAGCGCCATTATTTTCCATTTTCCTGCTGCAACAGATTGTGCAGTTCACAGCTGCTTTTGAAAACTGAAAGGTGAAAAGAGTGTCCTCTGAGTTTGATAGAAAAGGTACATTATTATGTTTATACATGGTTACTTTACTGCTGATTATCAGCAGATAAACAAAGACATATGTACTAATTAAATGACAATCCACTATGCAGAGTTTTTGTCCTTTTGCACCAGAAAAACAATTCAAAACATAATTAATTTCACATTCAGCTCATCTTGTCAATCTTAATATTGAGGTCAATAAGATTGCAGTACTTTTATTACGTTTCACTTTGTTTATTTTGACTGTTGTGCATCACAACACAAAGGTAAATTTCTTGTACATGAAAAACGACATGGCAATCATCCAATTTCTGGCTCTGTTTAAAAATGCATTCAGCTCAGTGCATCTCTGACTCTACAAAGAAAAACTGAATATTTACATAAAAAGAGGCTCAGATATCCCACCTATTTGGTCTAAACAAAGAATCTTGTCTAGTCACTTTCCAGCCCCGGGTGTTCGGCTTGATTCGTCCCACTTCACACCTCAAAATTTTGTGCCTATATGCGTTTCTATAATGTGCACTTGTGCAGAGCCACGAGCATGAACATCTCCTTTTGAAATAATTCCAGTCTTTGGAAGGAGCTGTGTCTGTGGCCATTCACCTCAGGATAGATTGGCTCTGCCGACTGAATTCAGATGAGCTTGATGCTGGAAGAGCCTGCGCCGCTCTCGCTCTCTATCCCTTCGGTGTGAGCAGGAAAACCGGCTCTCCGGCTACCTCCCCAGATTCCTCAAGCAGCCGCAACACACTGTCAGAAGTGACAACGCAGGATTTTTCAGGGAAACAGATAACCACTTTCAGCAGGGAGAATGAAAGCTTAAGGGGGCTATAGTATGTCTAAAGCGTACAGGACTGGAAATATGGAGCACAGTGTGTGATGTTCAGTTACTAGGCTCTGAACAGTGCGCATCTAATCAAGCACACTGACCTTTTCGCCAGCATCATAAAATATTCATTGCCGCTGAACGTATTATGGGATGCATACCATATTCACATTCATTCTTTATGAGGAATAATCAGTTTCTCTGTAGAACCATGACAAATGCTATATTTTAAGTGAGGCGATAGGAGTTTAAATCCAATTTCTCTCTTTCAATATCCCCCTCTCTCTCTCTTTCTCTCTCTCGCTCTCTCTCTCACACACACACACACACACACACACACAAACACACACAGAGGAGGGGTGGATAATGAGGAGCCCTCATCTCATCTTTAAGTGCAGATGAGGTTTTAACGCCGAATTTCTCCTCCCTCTGTTAATACCTGGCAACGGAGGGAGCCGACAGCCGAGTTCTATCGCAGAAGGCCGCATGCAGACTGTTTTCAAAAACAGCATGTGGAAGTATGGTGTACTTTATTTGCAGCGTGGGTGTGTAATTCCTGCTGCTTCTGTTTACGCTGACAGCTTGATCACACAGTTAAGACAAAGACACACGCGAAACGTAGCAGTTGGCGAGAGCTCTTTTACAACAGCTAAGCATTCAATAATTGAATTGAACTACGGAGAGGACTAGTTCTCTGAAAGGACTCTTCCAAATGTTCATCTTATCAGTAGACTAATAATGGCACTATTGCCTTAACCTTTAATCTGAAAGAGATTTCACGAGATAATTTTTGCTGCTATGAAATAAGTAAACGTCTTGAGGCTGCTTCATACAAAAGGGCTTGTAAAAATGTGTAAAAGGAAATGTTGAGGCTGGATAAAAAATAAACAAAAATAGTTGTATTCCCAGCACCATCCTGACACAGCCAGTAGCCACAGAGGCTGGGTACTTTATCAAACCCCGGCCACAGTGAAGATGCTCTGCTCTACAGCGGCGCTCGCAGTCCTAATTATGTGCCGGTGCTTCCAGTTGGCCAGCACCTACTTCCAGCCCGCTCTTTTGCGTCGGCCTTCCCACCAGCATGTTGTTCTTTGGTGAACAGCTTTCAGGCTCCATAGTCATCACACGCACCGAGTACCCATGGGTCTCCGCTGCCCATGAGCGGTCCAAGTCTACCAGGCCCATACACTGTTTACCTGGAGTGGTCCAAAAGAAAAAGAAAAAAAAAACAAAACATGCATGTTATCATCCAAAACTAAAATAACAAAGTTAGCTTTTGTTAAACAAAGGGACATTTTCCTACACTTTATACTTACAGATTGGGACAAACACTTTTTATTTTATGATGTAGATGAATTCAAAATGACAGCACAGCCAAACCAGTATTGTTTTATTAAGGTGATGTAGTACTGATATTCAAGAGTAAAACAAAACACAGATTTAACATAATTATAATTATTATTAATCTAAAAAATTTACATTAGCACATTACATAAATGAAAAAACATGCTTGGCAAGGACTCCCTTTATTAAGGAGTCCTTTATTTGCAGGATTGTTTATAGCTGAAAGTAACAGAGCATGAAAATATGGTCAAATTGAAATATAGACAAAAAATAAATTGACAGTCATAAAATAGTCATGTACATAAAGACAAAACTACAAATTGTCTTTGCAGTTCTGCCAACATATAGTCGGCTGACAAAAGGAAAAACCTGAATAACCGAGTGGAGAAACATGCTTTGTTTGCACATGCTGCCATACACATGAACTGCCTACAGTGCGGGCCCAGTTGGCTGATTTTGGATTAAAATGACAGACGGAAAACATCTCTCTCGGGATGACAATATCCCCATCCACTGAGCAGGAGATGATGTGAATCATATATGACCTTCACGGTGACCAACCTCAACTCGAATGAACATCTATGGGAGATTTTTGGACCATGGCAGACAGTGCCCTACACCACCGTCATCATCCAAACACCGTATGAGGGAATATTGTTTTGAGAGAAACCATCCCTCCAGTGGAGTTACGTCGGTTCTGTGCCAAGGCGCACTGAAGCTGTTCTGGCAACTTGTGATGGCAGCCGTGTTTTTTTAAGCGTAATTTGTCGCCCATCTGTGTGCTGCTGATGCTGATACATCCGAGTGAATATCAGCAGGTCACCAGAACAGCCAGGCTCTACTAACGAGCATTCGTTGTTGCGCTACTGTATTAGTTTGCATATAGGTGTGTCTGTTATTTTGTTTGTTTCCTGTATGCTCCTAGCATTTGTTTGTATCAACACCCAAAAGAAGCCAATTATTTCATCAACAACTTCATGCTGATTATCACGCTTTTCTCTTCAGATTTGATTTAAAAACAGACTTCAAATGTTTTATGTGGTTTAGCACGTAGGTAGCAGACGGCAGACACAGTGAGTGCGAGCTTTGGTCTGCCATGCTACCTACACGGTCACAGTCACACTGGCAGGCTCCGGAGAGATGAGATCAAACATGGTTAGAAAATGTTAGTGGAGAGGTTGAGCCCTGTTAAGTGATACAGAGCAGAAACCCCTGTGACAGGTAGTGTCAGGTACATATGAAAGGGCCTCAGACTGACGAGGCATTGGGGAGCCTCCTCAGATTCAGAGGGAAGCTTTGATAAGCTGGAGAGCTATCAGGGTGAAGAGAGTCCTCAACATAATGAAACACTGTACAGTGAAGCTTCAGCGCAGGCCTGGAGGTTTCAGTCTGACAAAACACTTCCCTCTGAATCTGACAACGCTGATCTGACAGCTGTTCAGTGCAGCTGTTTTGTCACATTGAAGAAAACCCCTGCATTAACATTTTTCACACTTCTCAAAAGTCTAGACGTTTGGAAAAAGTAGAGCGGAGGGGTTAGGTCACAGTGGAGAGCAATCTCAGAAAACACACCGGCATATGCTGGTTTAACTGTTTACATGATAAACATGAGTCAAGCAAGAACTGTGACTCCCAGCTGGTAAAGTCAGGCATCTGGAGAAATGTGCCTGATATATTTCTCTGTGACTTCTTGGATTGCATCATTTCAGCTCAACAGTCAGAGAACAATAAATATCAAGAAAGCATCCAGTCCCATTGTCAGACATGCAAAAGGAAAGGTGGATGAATGCTCAGACATAAGGAGAAGGTTGCAAACAGTACCTATGAGTCGCCGCTCAGGAGGGAGCTGGACAGCAGTTTGGTCTGCAAAGCGACAGAGGATCATGTGTTCCTGAAACAAGAGCAGACCATGATGTCACACAAACGCTCTAGATGATGTGTGTCACGGAGAGATCAGCTCAATCAGAAATTTGAATTTGCAAAATTGTTTATTATCATGAGCCATCGACTGAAACTAACACTATTATGCGTGCACATACACACAAGCATGCACGCATTCGTTCTGTCCATTCGTCACATCTCTTTCCTACATCTGCTTATCCCATACAGCCGTGGAGAAGGGAGGGGCTTGAGCCCATATCAGCACGCAGTGGTTAGGGGCAAGGAAAAATTCTCAGCAGATCACTCGTCTGCCACACAATTCTGTGCAGAAACACAACCCAAATAGCTTTTGACGTCGTTATTCGACACGCAAGCGGCAGCTGAAATATCTCTGCAATTACCGGAGTCGTTGTCAAAATATTTTGTTCACATTCACAGAAGGATAAATCTTTGTGACTTTGGTGATCCCTCGATTTTCTTTTCAGCAAAATATAACAAAAATATAAAAATGTGTGTGGACGATGAGCTGGAAATTTGTTTTATATTGGTGGCCAAATTTAATACATTTGATGAGCCCCTGGGTGTCTTTTTTTTTTTTTTTTTTTTTAAATCAATAGCACCCTTCTCAAATCAAACTTCCAATTTGCCCAATACTTGATCTGCAACTAATGATGCTCCCATGAGCCTCAGGTGCATTTTGTGTTTAGGGCTAAATGGCAAATGTCAGCATGCCGACAGGCTAAAATAAAGGGTGAAACTGTCAATGTGAGCATGGTAGTGTGCATACAGCTTCACTGAGACAACTGCATAGCCATTGGACCGAGTGACAGCTATCAACCAGACTGATCTCTCAGCATCATTTATAGACAAGTTTTACAGTGTGTGATGGCCGTCGGCCATTTTGTCTGTGTTCCCTGTTCCCTGTTACATCCTTTTTCTTAGGCCTGGCTGGTCCCTCCCCTCTCGTTCCGGACACCTGTGCCGACTCTATAAGAGCCCTGAAGTCAAGATGGCTCTCTCTCTCTCACACCGGGATGGCTGGTGCCTCCTGGGCACATGGCCTGGCGGTCCTGGTTCTGCATTATGTTTGTTTGTCGTTTGTGACACATGCATCCATACACTCTCCACCTCACTACTGATTACTGATTCAGCTTGATTTGAGTTATTTCATTAAAGTCATGTTACTTTAAATGTCACTGTGTGGACCTTCACATGTCTTGTTATATAACAAGTCTGTAAGACTAGTTGACTGGATGTAAAATACACTTATAAAAAGAAAACAAAACACATGGAAAGACTGCATTTTGAATATGAAGTTTCATGTCAACCACATCCTCTGATGCTATAATTCTTTTCAGAAGATCATCCCCGTAAACTCTGTAAAAGACCAGATAAACCCTGGTTTTATTTCCAACTGAAGGACAGGTTTTTCTGTTCTGTTTTGACCCTCTCAAGGTTCACGGAACAAGTGAATCAGGAGAGCGGCTAGTAATCTCTAACCTGCCTCTATAGTACTTTAATTGATTCCATTCCTCACTGTGCAGGGTAGAGAGGAATGCAAGGCCACGGAGCAGGTGCTTAAAGTTAGCGCTGAGCACCAATATCTCACACCATTAGCCCTTTATTCCAGCGATACACCATTCGTCAATGTGCTGTCATTCTGTTTAACTACTATAGTTCACGAAGGACAACTATGGTTCTGCTGTAAAACGATGCAATGCAGCGTTTATTTCTGCAAGTGTCAGCTGGGGGTTTAGGAGCAGACACGCAGGAAAAAGTGGGGTTCTGTACACTGAGCCCAAATGAACAGCAAGTACCAAACATGGTTGTTGAAAGCAAAACCATGTGGGGGTGGGTGGGGAGGGGGTGGCTGAGCTCAGGTTTAAAGTGGTAGATAATGTGTCTGCTGCTTAAATAGGATATAGATTTCCTCTGCTCTGTGGCACATGTTAAGCTTCTTATTTCCAGACAGAACAATTTTTATATCCTATTCTCACTGGGCTTTTGTACAACAGTAGAGAAATCTCACTCACTATAACAGAAAACTACAATTGCCCACTGTCTTGTAAATAATATATAATCTTCACTGCTTCTCAAGCCACGTCTGTAAGAATAAAAAAAAATGTTTCCTCAAGTGCACAAAAGAAAAGAAGTTAGAGGTGGTCCAATGTTGTGACATGTCAACTCTTGAGGTTGCCATGGCTAGGACCTGCAGTAACTTTTGCACAGATCCTCCCCAGGGGCACTGACAGGTCCCATACATCATCATGGGATGGGCTTTTCCAGAGTACAGTGCTGTGTCTGTGCTGAGCGATAAGGAATTGAGAGACTGGAGGGTGTGAGCCTCCCTCTTGTAAGTGCCTGGGGAATCTTAGTTCCCAAGGCATGCGAGAGCCGAGTGATCTCATTCGTTTTACTTCACTGTCCCATGAAATAGGTAAAATGAAATAAAACATAATAAAACATGAAAGCAACAAAGAAACAAGATGTAAAACAAATCTTCCTCCTGCCAATTCAAATTAAGTAATTTCAATTAGTTTTTAATGTTTTGTATTTTTGGTGCATTCAAGATACAAAAGAAGCCATTTGTCTATTCATAAAGTCAAACTTAACCCAAGTGTAGATTAAACTAGTTATTAGTGTTTGGTGTGACGAGTAAATAGCGTCGATCTGACCCAGAACATGACAAAATGTAGTAATGACGTACAGTGAAAAGATTTTACATTTCACTTTTTATTCAGTAAGCTAATGTGAGGCAGTGGGGTTAGCTAGCATAATCAAATACTCAGCGCTCTGAAATTTCATTATTTCTATGAATAAATAAAAATCATGTATCTTTACAAAGCACTGTTAAGTTTAATATGTTGTTCATCCTCCTAAAAAGATGTAATTTTGGGAGACTGAGATAATTGTGATGCTAAAGTAAACTCCTGTGACATAGTTCAGTTCAGTTGCAAGAAATTTTACACATTACTTATTGACTTATTAAGTCTTAAGTTAAGTTTTAATGTTGCAACATATTTACCATATCACTAGTTTGAAACCAGTTAGTCATTACTAACAACTTAGAGAAAACTTAATATGCACAAACTTAGTGAATTTACAAAGAGCTTGTGCAGTCAAAACCAGGTGTGTCTCTGCTTCTCAATTTGTTTCTCATTTGTCAGAACATTTGTTTGAATCTCCTCCAGTTTCCATGTTTGCTAGGTGTTGACAAAAGTGGAATGAGAAAGCACTTTCACCTTTCACTGGGTCACTGCACTCTGGTCCAGGCACGTGAAACTATAACTTTTAAACTAAAGCCGTCAGCTCTATTGTACTGCTGTTGATGCAGCAGTATCGCAATTAAAAAGCAATTAGAGAGGAGAAAAACATGCTTCATTGTGTTGTAACAGAATATGTAAGACTAATGAACATGTTTTAAAATAAGTCATGAACCATGAAGGCATGCATACAGTGAACTCAATCTGTGCAAATGAATAACAAATTAAGTATCAAATTGAAAAACATACCTTATGAGTGAGAGTATCCTGGAACCTTTTGCTGTACAACAGAAAAAAATTAGAGGATATTTAGATGTTTAAGTGCAGTAATTAAGCTGTTTAAATAACCAATCAGCTAAAAACAAAAAGACTTGCATTGTCTCTAAACCAAACCACTTTCTCGATTGGAGAAGAGGACCTCTATAAAAACAGGACATCTGCTATGGGGAACAAAGTGTTTGTTTGTGATGGTTAAGCCTAGTCAGAACATCACTGAAGCTAATTAAACATCAACACGGAGACGGTCAGGGGTTAGGGGCCAGTCAGGTCACATGGAGAGAAGTCTTAAGTTTAACTCAAACTGTTAGAGCCTTAATGAAATAGGCAGTTTAGTTTCACACCTCATAAAAACCTGTGAATTGCCTGGAATGTCGACACCTGCAGAATATCCACATAAGTACCTGGAACATGACCTGAGGGGAAAACACTAAAAGTAGCAAGACGAAGATTGACACAGTCAGGTGCTTATAGGCCCCTGTATGACTGCCCTCCAGAAACACAGCTTCTTGTTGTCCATTACAGCTGCAAAGTTTTTGGGATTTTTTTCTTTTTGTCATTCTTTAATATTTTATGAGGAGTCTGGAGGGGCGATGTGTCAAGTTGGCAAAAGTGAGGACAGGAAAAACTAAGTGTGTGAAAACGCTTAAATATTTATACAGTACACTGATGGAGCTCCCCAAGGCACAATTTTGGGGTCAGTTATACTACGGCCACAGAAAAATAAGAATTCCTTACTTGTTTGCTGGGGTCCCTTAAAATCACATATCAGAACAGCTGGAACAAAGTAACAGTGTTGAACAGTTGAACCACTGCTCTACATCAGTGTGCGTGTCTGTTAAAAGTTCTGGTGACTCTGAGCGGTACCTGCTGCCAGTTTATGTCACACTGTGCTCTGCTGGCTTAGGACACTTTGAAACTGCATGTCAGTCATATACCCATTTTTACTGACAACTGCCAAGTATGATAGGCCAACGCCACTCTTACGTGCAATTGTATGTTGTTCATTTGCTCTGATCCGAGTCAGTTGATGAGTTAATAAACTGGGGCATTTTCTCCTCGGTTTAATTGCATTTCACAAAAGACAAAAAATCCAATTGAACCAAATGCATCACTATAAAACAGAGACCCTCTCCTCTCAGGGGTCTTGGTGTGGTTGTTCTGGTCAATACCCAAGAGTGATTAGAGTGTTCACGCCAACCCAAACAGACCACACTATCCGGTCACACACACACACACACACACAC
>JBCAUF010000134.1:11806197-11820342 GCA_038406115.1 Haemulon aurolineatum
GATGTGATGTGCGGCTGAGCTCCCCCAAAATAAATAAATATTTTAAAACTAAAAATACAATGTTCAAACACCTTGCAGTAAAGTTGTGATTGCGGCAGAGCATGCAGTCACACATTGTTTATGCAGTGTTAATCAAAGGTGTTTACTTTTCTGTTTCAAAGTATCGTCAGAAAGGGGAAGCACTGGATTAATGGTTTAATTGTTAGAAATATGCAGACAATATATTATATATACATATATAAATATAACATTTTAACATACAAACAAAACAGGTAATGTGAGACAATAATTAATGTTGACCATTTAAACAGTTAGCTTGTTGAGTGTTAAGAGGATGCTTAGCTCTAAATAATAATGATAATCTAATAAAGATCTACTAATTGAGTGAAAAATACTGAATAACAGGGTGTGCTTAATGTACTTGTAGGCACAATATATGACACTGTACACGCATTGTAAGTGGAAACCCTCAAATAAGAGTTTAAGTGGAAAACAAAAGTGGAAGCACTAGACTAGATAACACACCAGACAGACGTGCGTAGATGAAGAGGGACCGCTTGCAAACAGACACAGTTTCTATATCTAAATTTAAAGATGCACACGTCAGTCTGGCAGACACCCTTAGATCCATCCCTCCCTCTACTGTTGGACCTTGAGGCTGTGGGCGTGGGGGATCAAGACAGATACAAGTGAAGACTCGCGCCTTAGTGGCAGAGGTGGTGAGTCGACAATCATGTGCATTGTGCGATTGCGATAAAATACAGACAGACATACTGTGGCTGTTGTTTGTTTAAACCACCTGAAGTGTTGAACCAAGGGATGGGGCGTTAGAAATTGACTCAATTGTAATGTTGTACGTCAATGTCAGGCCAGTGTGCACACATACACATTTGAGTCAAAGCAACAATGAGAGTAGCCAGTAAGAGAGATAGTAATGCTCTCAAACATCATTCTCTGATACAGTAGATTTTAACAACATGCAACTGGATAATTACTCTGTTACAGCATTTTAATGCAGTGAAATAAATTGAATGCCGCGGAAGTGTCACATTTCCTTTGCGCTGAGCTCAAATTCGATGAGATGATCATTATGGCAGTGGGACTGAATTAGTCTGATTCTCTGTATTTTCACGGAGAAGAGATTTTTCCTTCTAAGCTTTAGAGTTTGCACACCAAATGTTATTGCTAATTGCATTTTCCATGTGGTAGAACAATTTTTACATTTGTCTGTTAGAGGGCTATTGTGTAATGGGAAAAGCAATTTGTTTTGCTTAAAATATCTAATGTGGAAATTGAAAATTATGACTACAGTTTAACAATGCAAATTACATGCAATTCAAAACAAATGGTATTAAATCAGTACTGCTGTCAAACTAATTACAATGGTATAAAATGCACAGATAATATTGTGACCAATCATAAGTTAAAGACCTTTATTCTAAATTATATATGGTCTAATTTTAGATTTCTTTTTACGAGCACAAACAACTTTTATAGTGCATTTACTAACACAGCCTCCTTACCTTTAGCGGCAAAAAGTAGCAAAATCTTAAACAGTCACCATATGATTGACAGAACCTATGAATCATCAAATAAATGGAGACATATTCAGTGCACATTTTTTGTCCAGGATTTGTTTCTGTGCTCACCCCAATGTGAAATGGTCCAGTGAAGTAGTCCAAATTGGCCTGAATGAAGCCGATGTTTTTCAGACCGAGTTCAGCACCACGACTCTGGGCCCTGACCAAGGACTCCTCTTTGTTCTCTATGAGGATGACCTTGAATGGAGACGGCACAAAACCCACAGTTGCATGTGATTGCTACTTTCTCAGATGAAATGGAATGAGCAACAACACATTTAAATGCGAGGCAACATTAACATGGCATTACAAGGAGGCCTATTCATGGATTTTAAAAGATTCAAGAGTTTTATAGAGATTCATCTCATAATTAAAAATAATCATCTTATCCTTCTTCAATGGATCTATTGGTTTATCTACATTGGTCAACCTATTTATCTACTAGACATTAAAATGTCAAGAAATTCAAATGCCTGACATGACAAATGACAAATGCCTGTCAATCAAAAGTTTCCAGAGTGAAAAGTCAAGTCTGTAAAATGCTTATTTTGTCTGACCCAAAAAACAATAATTGACACAGACACATACACACCTGCAAAATAACACGTACCTGACAATCTGGAAGTGTGTGAGCCAGAACAATCCCTACATGGCCCTGTGGGAGAGCATAAAGAAACAGGGAAATGCACAACAGGAAAATAGCACACACTGAACAGGGCATCAATACAGTTATGATTAGTGTCGCCCTTTCCAACTGAGTATTGACCCTTAAGCCATACGGCACAACCGCTCTGAGAGTGCAGTTTTATCTAATTACATTAACAGTCTGTCTGTGTAGACTGGCAAACATTTATAAGGGATAAGAAAACTGGGAGAAAAACCCGTTTTTCAGTCAGCTGCTGATGGAGCGGCCGTCTAAAGCAGCTGTGGTCAGGTGCAATGATAAATAAACATCCAAAGCTGGACTGACGGATAAACACACGTACCGTTCCGCTGCAAAAATCCACGATGGTGCATCCCGGCCTGGCTAGCTCAGTAACCGTGGCAACCAAATTATTCAGCTGTTGCCTCTTCCTGACTGCTCGGATATTTGACATTTTCCCTGTGAAAGAGGACAAAGTTCTCATTGCATCTGTTGACAAAGTGGAAAGCAACAGTTTTTTTTTTTTTTTTTTTTTTTTACGGGCAATTAATCTGGAAAACTCGATTAAAGGGAGAGACACAAACTCTGCCAGAGAAGAAAGCGATCATACACAAATGGAATTTCATTATGATTATAAAAACCTATTTTGAAGCTTGGTTGGTTCCAGTCAATATTAAGTCATTAGACTAAACTTTACAACAAGAAGACGTCAGAATAGTTGTTAAAACAGTACTACACATTTTTCATCACTCTAATGTCATGCTTTCCTTTGCTGTCAGTGAGCAAACAGTCTCCCCCTCCCCCCCACACCCACCCCTTAACTGCTCAAATTTTGATTTACAACCAGCCATTTCAGGTAATGGTTATAGCACACAGATGAAAAGGCCTCCACTCTCATCAGCATGTTTCCAGCCAATTGCCGACTGGGGAGTGCAAACAATCTTTCAACATCATCAAAAGCGAGCCTCCAAGCCAAAATCAAGTGTCCTCCTCGTTTGTGGCAGAACTTTCGGCTGCTGTGCGAGCAGTATGTACCCCATTAACTCAAAGCACATTTCAGTCTCCTGCATCTTCCTCGCCCCTCTCCTAGCACGCCACGTCGGCAGTGAGCCGTCGACGCGCTGCGCAGATGCCATCTCCAGTCCATAAATCTAGAGTGATGTGTGTTTCATTTACCCCCGAGTCACACCTCCACATCCATACAACTGGGATATCAGAAAAAATGTTATTCCTACATGCTGCCGCACACACTGCTCTGTATATGACAACACAGGAGGAGAGATAGCGAATAAGACTTTTCATTCCGACGACATGAAGAGGAAATCTCATAGTGGGCATTATTCAGGCCCTCATACTGGCTGTTATTGAGCAGATCCCAGTTGCAGGGAGAGCACAGTGAAGAAAGTGAGGGATGAATTTAAATACAGAGAAACAGCAGGTAATTGACAAGACTCTGCTGTTCCATTTGGATGAGTAATGCACACGGGTGCAGGCACTTCTATGTATCTGTGGCTCCAGAAAGGCTTCAGTACAAAGAGGTCTTTTGATGGATCTGAACACATTTAGATTTTAATTGCAAATTGCATTACAGGGTGTGATAAAAGCCAACAGGGTAGAAATAGAGGGGGGAGATCTAAGACGTGGCTTAATGTGGAAAAAAAAAGAACAACAAAGTAACAGTGCAGATTATCATACTGTCCATAAAGGACTCAAACTTTTTTTTTGGCCACTTGAGAGCACTGGAAACATCGGAAAGCTTTAAACACAACACTGACATATGATTACCAAATTAAGTTGATACGTCAGACTGTTAGCAAAGACTTTTATACATTTAGCAGATGTGGAGAAACATTAGCACTCATTTGGAGTTATGTTTCTGGCAACCTGACCAATCTGAGTCCAATATTCCCTCTCCTTTTAGCTCTGCTTTGGTCTCCACCAGCTCTTAAGGTACATATCTGACTCTTACTGCTAAATGCTCCACTATGTCCACTGCCTGTTTTGCCAAATATCCCAAACATTCACTATAAACTTGATTTGTTCTGATGTAGTTGTGAGTGTGAGAAGCCTGTTCTATGCTTCAAAAGAAAGACTGTGTACGAGGCCTCACAAAGGGTCTAAGGCTTTCACAAAAGGTTGAACAAGAGTTTCTGGCACATTTTAACGTGTTCTGAGTGCAGAGAAACAAGGGGCTGAGGTCAGTTACACAAGTCATTACAAAACTATGGTGCAAAAGGTGTATGCAGTATTCTCAGTGTAGAAAAGTGTATTAATTGATTTTAGTCTGTGTGTGATTGACTTTCAGCATTTCTACTCAAACAAGACTTTGTTTGGTGAAAGGTCGCCACACGGCTTGAGGTCAGAGTGGGTGGCAGCAGAAGAGCTAAACACATGCCAGTCTGACCTCTGTCTTTTGTTTTCAATTCCATTTTTTAATGTGGTTTCCGGGAAAGAGAAATACTGAGAGAGGTCTTAAAAGTTCATGCCCTGGGTTGCCATAATTGTGTCCAATTCACTCAATTTCGCATGAACATCATAAAGTGCGTGTCAAACAGAGTGCCGGACAAGATGTAAAAAAGAAAAACAAGAGTGAGAACACTCTGCAGAGAATACTGAACATCTCTGTATAGGTTTCATGAAACAAATAATATGATGCTTGTTCTATAATGTCTTAAAATCTTTTCCTGAATTTCGAAAACTGTGGATAGCCTATGAGGCAAAGTGGACCTTCGTACAACATTATTCACTTTAAATTTTAAAGCAGACACTGAAGGGAAAGGAGTCATAAAAAGTCTAATTTATTATGTTTTTGTTTTAAGAAATCCTTTAGTTGGTAGGAGAGGGAAAGAAAAATCAATATTTTAATTAAAGATACAAATGGTTATTGTTTAACTTTCATTACTGTTATCATTATCAAACTAATGAACCCCAATCAATCCCAAGACAATTTCTCTTTCACTAAATAAGACCTGCAACCTCATTTCAGGTTTTATTTAGTCCTCTCCTCCTATATTAGCAATGCTCACGGTGTGAATATATTAGCGGCTGTAAAATATTTAACACTTAATCAACATGTTGATCTTCATTGGATGCCACTTTTTTTATTATTATTTTTTATTACACCCTAAGATGGAGGCAAATCACAAATCAGTAAAAGAGGGGTTATATTGATGGTGCTACCCAGGAACTCCTCTCAATCTGTTCTGCTGTATGAGATGTATCAAGTTCAAACTACATGTATCCCTTGACCTTTCCCCTTGCCTAACAGGCAATGGATCCACATAATGAGCCCACAAGGTAATGCTCCTACATTGCTTTGCTGCTAAGAGGGTCACACAGATACGACTTGCAGGAAAGCACCTCCCTCTGGGTCTTCATGAGCCCTTATCATTTGTCTTTCATGAGGATCTCTGCACTAAATTGCAATCCACTTGCTACACAGAATGATGATATTGAATGATTCTGTGAAACCCTGGATTATGTTTAGTGATAAGGTTGATGATTTTTTTTCTTTAGTCATTCTACAATTTCCACTCATATTATTGAATTGCGGTTATGAAACAGACATTTTACTTTAGGTTAGAAAAAGAGTGTGGTAATGTCAAATTAACTGTACAGGCAGCTAAAACTAAAACACAAAATTGGAGCCTGACGGACACTACTTTTCTGGGCCTATGCCAAAGCAGATATCAATAAGTAAAAACTGCAATATCAATACATCACTCGATATACATACACACGTACAGTTTTTGCAGTTGATCCCTCAAATAATTACAGATTAATAAAACAAAAAGTATTGTCCAGAATTACATCAGTGTACCAAAAGAACAAACTTCACTGAGAGTCAAATAGTTATAAATTACCCCCCAGCATGTTTTCCTGATTTCTTTGCTGTTAAAAAGCTTTCATATTGTTAAATATGTGACAACATATAAGCCGATACAATCCATCTGTGATATAGGCCAATTACTGGCCATTACATCACTCACAGTTAACACACAATAAAAATTAGACAGTGATTATTTTTAACATGTGGATTGCCATTCAGAAAAAATCTACAGCCCACAAGTCCAATGAGACTGTAATCAGGCACAGTGGTGCATTTAGCCACATGTCAATGTCAGTATGCCAAAAAAAAAAAAAAAAAATTATACCATCCAAAGTTTAGCAGAACAGTGCTGCCCATTTTCTATCTGTACAATTTTATATTTCATTTTATATTTTTATATATTAGTTTTCTAAGAGTTAGTACAACACTTACATTTCTTAATTTAATCTCAGATAACCTTGCAGTGAACAAATGAAATGACTGAACATATTTGTAGTTTATTCTATTTCTTGGCAGACACTTCTTAGCGCTCCTGCTCATACAATGAGCCACATTTGCCCCGATGGAGGTCACAGTTGAAATCCTGAGTGCAGCTTCAAGATGGGCATCACTAAACCTTAGACCTGTGCTTGCATTTATTTATTACGTTCACAGTCAAGAAAAATTGCACACACACATTTGTGTGATACCAAAATGGCACATTACCCGACTGAACACTTTGGACGTCTCTGGGAGGATGGAGGTAATTCTCTCAGAAATTGTGCAGTCTGTCTGCTTTTCCTTGCGCCTCTCTGAATTTAGTTTCTACAGTAGCTCACTACACTGCAAGTTAATAAGTTCCATTTGTAACACTCTACATTAGCTGAGAAGGGGTCTCCAAACAGCTGGAAAGCATCACAGGATGCGCTTTAATCAGCAAAACACTGATCAAATTCCTGCAGTATGTTTTCAATAGCAGAGGCATTTTTATCACCTCTGAATGATGTGCTCTCCCCATGAGAGATCTGCATGAGAAATGACTGAGGTCTTCTTTCTTTCTTTTTTTTTTTTGGCAGAAATCTGAGTTTTCCACAATCTCACTTTTGTGGAGAGGGCTTTCACACTTTCACAAGATGCTGCTGTGATGAGCCCTGGAGTCCAGGGCCCCGGAGCTTCAGGTTAAGGATGTTCAGCTCTTGTGTAATGTCCACAAGGAACGCAGGGTCCATGATCCATTTTGGATCGTCAAATTCAGTAAAATCCATTCAGTCATCTTCCATGAATGTCTTCACCTAAAGTATGCTCAGAGGCTGTCAGTGTATAAAGCAGTGTGTAAGAACTGCTGCCCCTGCATTTCCATCCTTTAACCTTTTCTGTACAAGCAATACCAGTCCATTTCTTTATTTTTTTTCTTCTTTTCTTTTTTCGCATGCCATGGACTGGGCTCTGTCACTGCTGCTCTGCTCTATGGCAAACCAGCACACAGCTGATGAAATATATCCTTGGCTGTCGTGTAGTCTTGCATTCGACACAAACTCAGCAACTCTTTGGTCACTTCAAATTGGTCATTAATACCCTTGACAAAAATGGCTGGCGGGTTTTGTCTATGCTTTTGCCAAGTGCCCCAGTGTATGCAGTGAAAACTCCAGCTTTGGCACATAACTGATCATAAATGTCACTTGATAACTAATGAATCCATTCTGCCACTGTGCTTCCCATCGAGACATACTGTGAGACAAGCTATTCTCTTCTGGACACAGAGTATCAATGACTGGCAACATCCTTAAAAAACTGCCCCTAGGTAAATGGTTTCCTGCTTTGGCGAGTAACTCCCTCACCACATAACTTGCTTCAGCTGCAGCATCAGCATCCTTCTTGGCTTTATGGGGAAAAAAGCTTAAATGAGCCACCTATCTCGTAGCCAGAAAATGTATCCTACTGGTGGGTGTACAGGAAAAGTCATCTGTGATCTTGAAGAGGCTGTGACCCTCTACAGGTAGCTCTGCCACAGCCGTTACCCTTCAAGTATGAAATATATGTAATGCAACTGTAATGTCTCCATCACAGTCTTCAAGCATCATCAGCATTAGTCACCAGTACAGGAAGAGTATTTAACAATGCAGGACATGAGGATAGGCTCTCTGACTGACTGATGATCTTATTCAATAAGTAAAATCATTACATGAATATGGGATGCCAAAATTGCCAGCTGAGGAATACGCTTAGATGTAACACCTACCATTAGCCTCAATGAGAATTAATACAACACAGGCATCTGAATGAAGCTCAGGTCACTTAAGCGCAAGGGAACATTTTTGAGATAGAAACTTCAAAAGTTTTATCCCAGGACTAACTCAAAAGTGAAAAACAATCACAGACCATGTAATTCACAGAGAGCTCAGACGAAGCGAGGCCCATCTGCACGGTGATTTTTCCACCCCACATTTTTTCTCATGCATCCCAACTAGATCGACTGTCTTCCAGCCACTTTATAAACAGACGCAGCAATCACAAGTATGACAGAAACTGCCTGCAACTGTCATCTTGCCAGGCCCAAATGATCCACTAGCAAGAAAAGTTGTTGACAGGTGGACATTAACTCAACTCTCCTCCTCTGTCATTACTCGCATCCCACTGAATGTACAAGGCTGAGGACGAGCTTCAGACTCCAGTGTTTTAGCAATTAGTCAGGCCTGGTCTTTTTTTAGCATGAAGCCATGTAAACATAAAATTGCAAATAAACATGCATAAATTATCACTGAAGGGTGAAAATTTAGACAAGTCAGCTATACATCTGAGACCATGTTACAGGAAATTTGAGGCTGTAAAAAGCTGGATTCAAAGACTCTTTTCAGATCAAAACTTGGCATCATGGAATTTAATCCTCTGTTTGTATTAGACAAACAATTACAGTGGAACACACTGGCAAAGAAGATACAACGTTTGGCCAACCCTTCCTGAATAATAAAATCTTATTTTCTTACAACAAGCAAATTCAATAAATCCACCAACGTGTACACGTTCTTTTGCTTCCAGTCCAAACTTGCATGCAAATTTCAGCAGTTTTGTAGAGTCAAGTGCGATTTTCTTGGTGGTAGAAGAGCTATCTGCCTGTTTATGTTTTGTTTGAAGAGGCTTATTTCTGAATAAAATCCTGAAACAAAGGAAAATGCACTAGGAACAAGTAGGATTATCTCATCCAACTGACGATGCGATTCTTGTTTTAAGAGGTAAAAAACCTAAAGATAACAGCTAATATGTTTTTGCAGTATAGATGTGGACACCTGCTAAAGCGCCCACTATAATGTTTTTCCTCTACATATCAATTTTCATGCAACATAGTTACATTATTCTATGCATGCTTAAATTTGCCTGCAGCGGGAGGACATTTATTTACACTATACATACTGGAAACCTACAATTCAAGGCTTCCTTCGCAGTTAAAAACATAATTACCCACTTGTTCCTGCTTACTGTATGTTTCCTTGGCCTCTCAGTATTTTCTGCTGTTGACATTTTCCATTGCTTGGAATCTGATGGGGCTCAGGTGTTTTCTCCTGATAGGCTTTTGTGTTTAACTTCCTTCCACAGGCTGATGTGAGCCGAAAGCAGAATATACTGATGTTAGTGGTGGTGTTTTGGAAGAGGGGGGACAGACACACCAGCTCATCAGGACAACGACTGGCACAAAGCCAGACATGACAGAACCAGTAAGAGTCTTGGTATCGGAGAGACGAGTTTATTGTTTTTCCAGCAGGTTTACTCTGCCTTGACATCTCCCAATGCTTAGTGAGAAGAAAACATACTGTGGCTGCGCCATCGGGGAAACTGAGGATCCATTAGCCCGTGTGTCCTCCACTGCTAAAAGGTGCCTACCACTGCTGCTGCTGGCAGTGAGCCCTGAGCTCCTCCTTTTTCCCCTGATGCTGCAGAACTGCCAAGGCCCTTATCAAGCAGGTCCATCACACAGATTAGAATGTAAACACAACGTTGTGGCACAGGGGGCCTCTGTCTGGGCTCTGCAGGATCCGACAGCTAACGTCCCTCAGAGGACATGCTGGTTTAAAGAGCAAACATAAGAGAGGGCTGGTCTAAGATTCAAGTTTTGATTATGTTTTTAAATGCATCACTTCAATATTTTGGATTGAATCATTTGGCTCTTATATTTGTTTGGAAAAAAATATTAGTAGACTCAGACTTTATTGTGCAGGGGGGAGATTTGTTTTCACAGCCAGTTCAAGACAGAAACACACAGATAAACTCAGCAGCACACAGATAAAGACAATACAGTCTCCATGAATACATTCAGACATCCAAGTACGCAATATTGTTAGCAAGGCAGTTTGTTCAATGCTGCACAGGCAGAAGGGACAAAACTCCTGCTGAAAGAAGCTGTCCTCAATTTTAAGGTCCCGTATCTCAGCCCAGATGGCAGTAATGTGAAGTGATGATTGAGCGGGGTGATCAGTGTCATTTGCTCTTGTGAGAGTTTGGTATGTGATGACTCTATCATGTCATCGTATCATGTCAGAGAGTTTGGATGTAGGAAGGCAGACGATTTTAGAGGCTGTATGTGCAATGCTGGTAGGTTTGTTTCTGTTTTGTTGAATACAGTGAAAAAGCCAGACCAGCACAGGGGGGGTTATTCCAATGTGGGGTGTGTTTGATGTGCAAATGACCAGAGTTATTGTCACAGACTAGTCTGAGAATGGCAGTGTCATCAGAGTATTTGAAGTATGTGGCAAGGTGTGAGAGGTTGTACATTAATTTGTGTGGAGGAAGTAAAGGATGGGGACCGAGGACACAGCCCTGAGGGACTTCTGTGTTGTGATGACAATTGATGATGATAATCTGTCAATTCTCACAGCCTGTGGTCTGCTGCTGAGGAAGTTGTGAATCCAGTGGATGAGGAGTGAAGGGATGTCAAAGTTGTGAAGTTTCATCTAGCAGCGATGCAGATGTATATGTTAAAAGTGGGTTGTTATTGATTATCTGAATCCCTATGCCAAATTAGAAGGTCTCCACCAGGGTTACTCAGCCCCTGAAGTGTCCAGTAAGTTACAGGAGCCATCTGTTGGCTCATGTTACGTGTTTTGCTGTCAAGGAAGAAATAAATTCCTCACGGTGGAAAACGCCTCCAGACGTGTTTACCACAGAAATGTCCCAGATAGAGTCATCTGTCAACCACCAAGAAATATGGTGTCACGGGGTATCATGAAGGAGTCATAAAAAAACACTTACTCTTCACATGGTTCTAAAGGAGACTGCTTCAAAGAACGTGTGACTTAATGATTAAGAAGTACTGAATGATTCCATTTTTATTTATTTCATATAGTATAATATAAAAGCATTCAAAAGAATATCAAATACAGAATGTCCATCTACAGTACTTTGTTTAATTCAATGTCTTTCATCTACAAATAATCTTTATCCAAAACAAGTGTTCCAAAATGGTGTGCCATCTTATGACACTATCTAGACTGTGAATAGTAGTATATATGGAATGTCACTTTGAGTTTACCATAGAGTATATCAAATGAAAACTATTTGGGGCAGCATTTCATGTGGGATAATAGTACATTTTCTTTACGAAATATGTAGTTTATAAAATAAATAAGAAACTGGTTTATCCTTTGATTGGATTTTTATGTTTATGTATCTTCCCAGAACTGTAATGATTTTTTAATGAGCTCATATTCTTTTCACACCTGACAACCAGTTTAATAAAAACAAATAGGCAAATTCTCAGGTCAATAAATCAAGAAGACACTTTTAAACTGAATTCAAAGGTTTATCTTTTAAGGTAATCTTCCTTACTTTATGTCTCCTGTCCCACATGTGACCTTTTTCAAAGCATCAGACAAAACACTATGAATATTATAAATCATATGAGCACAAGGGGCTCACTATATGTCTAAGTGGGCAAATGAACCAGAAACAGAAAGGTGTGGTGAATCATTATCTTCTCACCCTGACTTCTGCAGCTCTTCTGATCATTCCATGTTTGAAAGCCTTGATCCTGCTCAGGCAGTCATGAATGCACCAGTATGTCAGCTCAGGAAGGATCAGGTTGTTTTCTTGTCTTGGCATCTGCTCTGAACAATGCAGTGTGAGTGTCACGAAAACAAGTGCAAGCGTGGTGCAAGAGTTGTTACGGTTACTGACTGGAGAAGTTACAAACTATAGCAAACAGACTTTAAAAGTTACCTGTTAACATCAAAGTCCTGGAGAAGAACAGTATTTTTATGACTGCTGAATGAAATTGATGAATAGATTCGACTAAGCAATAACAGATCCAGGTATGTGAAAGAACTGCACCGAGCTGGCTAATACAACCATGGCTCCTGTTAAATTGCTTGCTGGGAGAGAGCATGCTACATATTCTTTATGTGACTGGGTGAGTGCAAACTGCTGTTCCCCTAAGTGCTGTGAACTGCACACTTGGGTTCTGCAGCAGTAAACTGACCAACCAAAATCAAGAGCGTTCCTTCCCACCTAATAAACAAGCTGCCTGGAGCTCAGCAACAAAGGTAAAATGGATTACCAAGATTCTGAAAAAATGCATGCGCCAAGAAAGCTACAGGTTTAACAACATGGCACATATTATAGGTCTATTTGAGAAGAATGGGAGAATATCCTTAATTTTGAAACAAAGAGGTGTTCACAGTGTATGGCAGTATTGCAAATATATCCTGCATCTTCCTCATTAAGGCTGTATGATGTCTACTTTCAGTGAACTCTTTAAACCCTTTGAGGTCACAGTTTATATGGTGGCACCATTTCAACAAATTGAAATATCATACTTGTTTTGTACATTTGAAACATTTGTCACACAGCCAATTAAAACTCCTGAAAAGTGTAATAACATATTTTCTTAGTTCCATAGAGTTAAAGACATCTTCATCATATTTTGTTATGTGACATGATTCTCGCAGTGAACCGTGTTTACGTGAATTGCCACAATATTTAGCTGGCAGGGCTTCAGTTTTATCTTGGCACAGACGACTGCAGGCAACTTGCAATGTCTTCTCCATAATCTGAAATTTCAAATGACTTTTTGGCACTTAAGTGTATGCAATGGGGCAGAAAAGCTTGCATTGGTCCATATGTTCTTCATTATGGGAAAATATATGGACCAGAGCATGAGGAAATGAACATTGGCACATCTTTGCAGAGTGTTGATGGTAATTAAGAACAGGAGAGATATCTAAATGTGCAGTCCTTTTCTGGCAGTGGAGATATTCTGGGGAACAATCCTGAAAGCTGCAACACCACACGACATAACTGCAATTGTGCTGGGAGGTATTTAGAAAGGTTTGAGGCTACACAGCCAAACACAGAACAGTAACTAAATATAATCTTGTTGAGTCGGCTTGAAGCAGAAAACATTCACAATACTAAAAGCCCCAATTGTTGACAAGATGTCAGAAAAAACTTCAGGACTTCTTTCACAGCAGAAGTCACTGAAATGTTTCAATGTGTTTGCGTAAGACTGTGATGACAAGAAAAACGAAAGGTAATGAAGACAAACACAAGAGGAAAAATTGTCTCACTGTGCATCCCTCAACAGCTTTGGTATGTCTGTCAAAACATGACCAGACATAGCTGTAGGCAAGAGGTCTACATAATTATGGAACTCTCATGGTCTCTCTTACAGGTCACAGCGCATACCTCATTTGTCTGCACGGTTTTGTTTCAAAAATGAGCAAACAACCAAACTGCGACATCATTTTGCTTGTCTAAATATCTACTTACTTTTCTGTTGCACAAGTACAAAGCATACACCAGCTTAACACTTTCATTGGAACCATAACACTGAAATGGCTAAAATGGCTGTTCAATAAGTTGATTAGTAAATGTTGATTTTTATTAATTGAAACATAATTCCTGGTTCCACAGTGGCCTATAATTTCCTTGAAAGGAACTGACATTAAAATTCATAAGTTTCTTGGAATGAACAAAGTAATTTGGTACAGAAGATAGTGTTGACATAAGTGTTATTACATAAGTATAATTATATTATTGTTTTATATTATTATAATATACATAATTAGATATTAATTAGCACGAAATTATGGAGCTCTTTCCAGAAAAAAGAAATTCATGCCATGCAA
>JBCAUF010000134.1:11840585-11852698 GCA_038406115.1 Haemulon aurolineatum
AAAATAGCCTTATATTCAAGGTGTGAAACGGGTGTGTAGAGCAGATAAAATATCATTCACATTTCAAGGTTTAATGGCATCTGACTAGGCTTTTTTCAAATATTGTGCATTCCTATCTGATTATCTGTACAACTATTTATTGTGGCAACAATATTAACACAAGCATAATGTAATTACTAGCTCAATTGTTTGGGTGTTGATTATGGAGCTGTGATATATTACAATATATTGAAATGTTTTTTTCTTTTTCTTTGTTCTGTTCTTTGTTTTGTTTTTCTTCACTGGCCTAAAGGCATGCTAGGTGTTTTTGAGAGTAGACAAAAGCCAGAATTCATTGAAATAAGTGATTTCATTTTAAGATATTGAACTAAACAATGATGTGACTACAGTTACTGTCCAAAAGGATTGTTGATGAAAGCCTAATACTTAATGCCGGTAAGCCATGGAAATATATATTGGCACACTTAAAAGCCCATAATGTGACGGTGTAACTGCTTTACAGCTTACCTCTCTATTCATAAAAAGCTAATTATTCCTAACTTTGAAAACAGTCTTGAAATTGACAACATTGACCAGAATCATTAAAATGGCCTTCGTAAAATGAAATGAAGAATGCGAGGGCAGAATTTTAGAGAAAAGCAGCATGTTTCACTCCGACGGGTCGATGGTAACGCCAGCTGAGCCCCACAGACTAGAAACAGACACTAAACTGAAGTTGTATTAAGGTGGAGAGCTGATGCCTGATAAAATTAAACTCTGTTGCCCAAAGAACCTGGGGCAAATAACAATAAGCTGATAGATGTGAGTCTTGAGGCAAGCTATGGCCACAGCCTTATGCCCAACTGCGGACTAAAAGGAGTAAGCAGGTTCATAACCTGCCAGATACAGGATCTGGTTAGTTTCAGCACATAAGTTTCCACAGGGACAGACACAGACTTTCAGTAATCCCAGTTTCTAGAACACCGGCTTTCCTGTGAGCCCCATTCTTCCAACACAAAATCCAAGACTTCCCTGAATTTTGATTCGACTGATCCTGTGCACTCGCTAAATCTCCCTCTCTGGATCGCCCGCATGTTTTACTGCTTTCATGCATCAAATTGTTGCGTTTCAAAAAGGCCTGTCAATCAATTCGTGAGTGACGGCAGCTCGGTTTTAGTTCTGGGTCTTGAATTTTGATGGTGGTGGCGATACCCTTTTGTTTACATTTGGATCGCAGATTGCGCCTCTGCAGCTCATTGCACAGGCCGTTTGACTGGCATGCATCAGTGTGTGCTAACTGAAGTGAGAAAGAGGGAGGCTTTAAGAGCCATTTATATTGTTGATTGTGCAGCGAGATGAGCCCGGTGCCTCTGGTTAGCAGCAGTGAGGGATCGCGTGTCACTGTGTCAGACGGCAGACCTCTCTGTCTCTATGTACTTGCCTTGGGACGCACACAGTCATATATGAGGATATAGTATGCACCCCATGCACACACACACACACACACACACACACAGAGCACCTTGGCCAAGACAGCACAACAGCTGCAGTGCAGACGCGATGGTGGCGACACGCAGCCATCCTTGTAATCCCTCTAGGCAAAGAGAGAATGGTGGCCATTGTGTGTGTGTCTGCGCGTGTGTGTGTGCGCACATTCCTCTCAGTTTTAATGTCTGATTTCAACCTGCCATGAAAACTGTCATTTGAGCACATCTGTGCCGAACTGAATTTCATCCGGCAACATGGCCCGTTCGAGGCACATCCCACCCTGACCACCCAGCTCACTCAGCCGCATCTAAACTCTCCAAACCCGCCTTCGTTGCTTTCTGCTCCCGTTCCTCTAGTCCCGTCACTTAAAATCACATTGTTACAGACACTTAGCCAGCAGGAAATCACAGAAATATCTCTGCTGAGAGAGCACCGCAACAAGGCCAAGGAAACATTCAGAAGGCTCAGTACTGAGAGGTTAGTCGGGGCTGAGGAGACAGTCTCCTTTTTAAACAGCTGGGTCTGCTTATCTCCTGCTGGAGAAGCCAGTCCAAGAAATTTCTTGCAGGGGCAATATTTGGTGCGCTGTGGAGCTAAGAAAGCTATAAATGTGTGTGACTGTGTGCATGTCTTGCCAACGCTTCCTGAGGGAACTGCATTTTAAGCGTGCGGACACATTATGCGAGTATTGTGTGCCGTCTTGTCTCTTTATACTAAGATTTTCAGCCATTACTATAAACTACTTAGTCTGGCCATAAAACTTTGTTTTGTTTTGGACTGGATTCATTGTTTTTATTACACCTGAAATGAGGATAAGTCGAATGTGCATTGTCTGCATTATTGCAAGTGGCAATAGGAGCCAGTGGGAATACTGAATTGTGCATTTTACAATGCACTGAGGGCAGAGAAACATTTCTCTTATACATGGATTCTGTTATTCTTTTCAATGAGGTCACTTATAGGTCTGCAAGTCTGTCCTGACTGATAAATATATCGTCACACAAACCACCTCTATGGGAAGAAAATCGTGTACGCAGACAAGCCTCCTAAAACCTTTAAACAGCCCACTTAAAATGTTAATTCTGTGACCGAAAGCACTTAGCGTTTAAGCACCGGCAGAAAGACGAAAAAAAATTTGGCGATTAAGAAAGTCTCCCAGAAGCCAAAACATTAACTTAGAGCTACACTCTTGAAGGCACAATCAGCAGAAAATGGGTGCATGAAATTACAGGGATAATAGTTAACAACCAGTTGGAGAGTGACAAACCCTCTATCTGCACTGCGAAGGGACAGCTCCTTAAACCTACATTCTGTGCGTGTTAGAGCAAATGTGTTTGGAGACCACAGAGAGTTAGAGCATGATGATAAACCAGTAAGGAAGCGTAATCATTTACTTTGAGTTTAGTCATTGTGGGCCTGGGGCCACCGACAAAGGGAGGCTGTGTGGTCATCTCTTGGCCTTCCTCTTGCTCCAGCGGGATGGCCGGGTTGTCCTCTGCTGACTGCGGTGGGGAGCCGGGCGCGGGAAGCTGGGGGATGGAGAGAGCCATCCCGCAGGCCTCGGCTGCCCGGAGGACCCCAGGTACCTCCTGAACACGTCTGTACCAGCGCAGCAGGTGGGGGAGCCCGTGTAGGGCACTCGCGGCATGGGCTCGGAGGGAACACTATCAAACAAAGAGAATGAAAGAGAAAAGAGGGGGAAGGGAGGGGAGGGGGTGGGGGGTCAAGAAGATATTGATTAAGAGACTCATCTGGCATGTCATCTCCAGTGGAGCGAGATGTCAGGTTCCACCAGAATTCACTCATCACGCTGGTGGACAGACAGACACTGGGGGTGGCGGCAGGGGGAAAAACATCCAAACAGCGCTGGCAGGTGGGGAGGGTAAAGACACAAACAGAGACGTGATCGGAGGAGCAGTGTCGACGTGCGCGACCGTGTGTGGAGGACGGAAAAGAAAAAGAGAGCGGCGGAGGAGACGGTTGGCACTCCGCGGCGCGACAAGTGGGTGGAGTGGAGAGGATCTGCCGCGGCCGCCATGTGTCGCGGACAGTGATGGCCGTTAAGCGGAGACACGCTAGGCCAAGTGTGAAACTGGAAACCACTGGAGCACAGCTGACTACTAAAAGCCTCATTGTGAGAACTCCAGTTCATTCCCACAGTCGGGGAATAGTTGGAGACGGCTGAAGGGTGAAATGGAGGCTGAGACCCACTTCACTTGCCTGACAGTGCAGCATTCCTGATCAATAACAATACACTATTGAGCTAAACAGCCGTGGTGCTTGCTCTCTCCGGTCCCCGCTGCGTCGACTTAAATCGCTGCTTCCAAAACTTGTAAAATATGCAATCATTACATGCCATGAATATTCAGAAAATGCGCACGAGCTTTTGAAGTCTGGCAGATTTTTATTTTATTTTTTAGGGGGGGGAGTTTTAGAGTTTTGAGGTCAACAAAACAGCCCACCAATTCTTGATCTGTCGCGGAGAGAGGGGGGAAAAAAGAAAAAACGTTCCCAGAGTGAAGTCATTGAAATGCATTTCAACCTGCTGCATTTGAATAGAAACCCTCCCATACACTGTTATCACTCTTTGCCAGGTGGCTCTAGACCACCTTTGAGAGCAAAAACCTGTGCCAAGTCTGATGCAGCGAGTCTTCTTAACTCAAGTTTCTGCCTGGGTGGATCTGAAAGGAGCTGGGTGTGCTGCCCGCTCACCCTGACCGGAGTGTCAAAACTATGAGTCGTGCATAATTTGACAGGTCATCATAATAAAGACGGTGGGGGAGAAAAAAAAGCCGGTAAATACATGTGAGTAGGGGGATCTGTAGCCTGAACGACACCATCTATATGAGGTGACATCAGACGCAAGTCATGTGTGCTACTGTTTATGTTGAAAGACAAAGCCGAGCACGGCTACACTTGATTGCTCACGGCACAATAATGGCCGCTTTGCTTACAGTAAATTTTGCAAAGGTCACAGTGTGTCAACGCATCGAAAGTATAAGGCTTGGACAGGAAATATGGGCATTTATGCTAAAATTGAATGGGCACTTGACTTGTATTCTTGGATCCAAATTAGGTGATAACTTATAGAGCAGGGTTCTTTTCCACAAGGGTTCATTACTGACAACATTCAAACATAAATCATAAACTCCAAGGCCCTTACCAGGTACTGATGGATGCACGGCAGCAGCACCACATCAGTCAGAGTGAAGTACAGTCCCTCAGCAAACACATGCTCCAGCGGAGGCAGGTCTGTCGTCTTCACTTTCCTGATCTCAGAGTTCTCTCTGGTGGTCGAAGCTGGAACTGAATCCACAGACAGCTTGGCCAGAGCTGCCCTGAGCTCGAGTCCGTCGAGGGCCTGAGGCGACTGTCCAGGCCGGGAGTCGGAGTCCGCGCTCCCTCGGCCTTCGGGCTCGGGCGACTCGTTCTTTTCACTCCGTCTCTGCTCTTGGAGTTTCTGTCTCCGTATTTTGTCATCGTTGTGGACTTTGACAGGCTCCGCAAGCCTCCGCTCCAGCGTGAGGATGGAGAGGGGCGGTTGCTGGTATTGATTTGCGGGGGTTTCGAGGTGCTCCTCGACGGCAGAGGGGATGCCAATTTCACACAGTCTGGTCCACTTGCTCACCTGAGAGCGAGTGAAAATGAGATTTTAAAGGTCAGATACAGCACTGTCTTGAAAGACACTGGTCAACTATTTATTATTGTGATTATGTTATATTCATGAGAAATAGAAGTCAACTTGGACTGAAGACTTTGCCAGACCACCAAATTAGAACAGAAGTAAGAACCACGGACGAATTTAATCCAAAATCAAGTGAACACCGTGCACTGGTAATGCTTAATTTTTAAAGGTCTGTATTTCTCTCTTTCTCTCTCTCCTAGGACATTTCTGGTCACAAACTATTAAACTACGTACCCAACTGAGACAAAGTTGTCGCTTGAGTTTTGCTAGATGTACAAAGTAGTTGAATACCAGAGGAATTTTCCTCACTGCTCCATTGAAACCTAGCTAAATATTGATTTGATTTATTCTCCAAGCATAATAATATTCTTGCCTGTAGGAAAATATTGCATGTCTGCATGTTCGGCTACATTGCTGTGCTCTGACTGAGAGACTACGTTTTTACAAGCCATTACTGTCTCCATTTTCCCTGTGTTTAGAACTAAACTGGAGATCTTTGCAGAAACATTGCGATAAATTTATAGTTGTGTATCGGTGCCTCTTGTATAACAGCACTGAGCCATAATGTGCACTAAACCACTATGCCTAACATTACATCTCACATGTTCAAATGAATTGCAAATCAATAGGTGTGCAGTCTGGATTCACAGCAGTGGTGCTGTTATAAAAATGACTCCAGAGCATAAGCCTTTAAAGCTGCCTTCTCCATGCACCCTTTTATCAGCCAATGGAAATCATGTGTTTTGCAACTGACCTCAGCACAGGCCTTCAGGCAGGTCTTCTTGAATCCCAGCAGTGCCAGTACATCATTCCTGGCGGGGTCGGCCTCTAAGGTCTTGTTAATGATGTGTCTCAGGACCACCGCCAGCCCTGCCCTGCAGAGCCTCCCGGTCTCATCCAGAGCAGCGGGCAGTCGGCAGCCTCTCACCAACTGGGGCAGACTCTCCAACTGGACGTCAGACACATCCAAAGACTCTGGCAGCTGACTTCTCAGTGACTGGGAGCTGGCAGGTTTGGTGGAGACCAGGAAAACTTTGAAAGACTTGCACCCGCAGTAGGACAGGAGAAACAGGGCGATGGAGGTGTGCAGAGGAAGACGCGGCTGCTCATTTTGAGAGCAAACTTCTAGGTAGAGGGCAGGTTTTCCCTCTGTGTGCGTCATAGTAAATATTACTGTGGAGATGAAACAAAGGGAGGTTAACAAGTAACTAGCTTTGGAAATGTGTTCAGGTGTAATTTAAGTGTGGCAACAGCAGCGGGTTAGCTAAAATACCGCTTGGGACCCGGCGCATAAAATGACATAGAATAAATACTTACAACAGCTTTGGTAATATGGACAAAACACCGGCAACTTGAATGGAACCACGTTGTTGTGGTACACGCTTCCTGACGCGGTCCTGCTTCTTCTTTACCTGTGTGCTGAGGCAAGGATAGCGCCACAGCGCCATCAGCTGTCTGCTGCCAAAACCTACGACTCAATACCAATGAAAATATATTTTAAAATACTACATCATTTAATATATGCGAGGAATAAATGCGATTCGCCTCACTGACGATTGCATGTAGAGTTTAAAGTTATGTAATTTATTTTTGAACAGTCAATTTCCGCAGAAGGTTCCGCGCGCGTAGACTCCGGACATATTTGGCGGTTGAACAGACTGTAGCACGAAGGGAAACCGTCGGTCTACCGGGCTGGGTGCTTCTTTTGTAGGAAGTGTTGCTCAACAAAACGTACATACCGGGTTAAGAGTCAGGTTTTTACCGGACGCAGAGTTTGAGGTACTGTAATCCAACTGAAAGTGACTCCGTGTGAATATTTTTGTATAACTGACAGCTGACGGGAAACGTAACTTCAGCTAGTGTGTCGCTATCACAGTGCTCTGTGTGTCTGCTCCGGACTAACGACGTTACACAGCAACCAAATTAACTCCCATGTTAGCGTGATGTACGTGTATTTATGTCAAAGCCAGCAGACGGGATCAGGACATTTCGGACTCAGCTAAAGGTGTAGGGTAGTTAGGAAATAATGTGAAAATCCCACGTGAAAAAATAATCGTTATAGAGCACACTGGTATCAGAATACAATGCAATGTATATGTGTATATCAGGATAATAAGAGCGAGCACTTAAAAGACGAATTGATTAGCCGACTGATTGTTGCAGCTCTATTTCTGTCCTCTCATCTGATTGTTTTGATTAGAGCAGCTTAGGTAATTCTAAGTAGCCTAATGGTCATGGCAACGGGTGCAAATACTGTATCTAACAGTGATATGAAATGCATACTGGGTAGGCTGGGAATCCTTTTTAACATTGACTATTTCAATCTTTCATAATATGTGATTTGATCTAATACAACTAAGTGTCAGAAAGAACCTGAAGACTGTGTATTAAGTATTAAGGATTCAGCAAGAAAGCTGCAGAATACGAGACGCCTTTTTCACATTGTGGCCCAGTGCTGTGTTCACTGTCAGTGATGTGTAGAGAGTTCTGTAGGAGACATTTTGTCTTTAGATCAATGAAGTGTTCCACTCTGTCATATCTACTCTCGAAGCACTCAGTCAAGTCCAGTGTTCGTCCCAAGTTTGGCAGCTGCAGGTTTTGTTTAGTTTTGTCATTTTGTATTTCAAAAATAAGTTGTCCGTTTTTTTTTACCTAACCTAATAGTAGTGGTGTTTGTATTTGATAAAGTTATAACTTTAGCCTAAAAAGTTGATCTTATTTTATGATTCCCAGTTGAAGCCATGGCTGGACCTGTCAGTCTGGAGTTGGATCCCATCTTCCTAAAGGGACTGAGTTACCTGCACTCCAAGAGCAAAGACTCAGCAGAGAAACTCAGAGCTTTACTGGATGAGTCCCTTTCAAGAGGAAGTGACTCATCATACCGTTCATTACAAAAGGTTAAACGAGTATTGATGATGATACAGCCTGTGTGTTTGTTGTTCATCTCTCACCTAATTTCATTTATATGTAATGCATACAACTAAATGATAGAGGTATTCTGTATTCTCATTGTGTATCCTCAGGATATAGAGGTGTCTAAGGGGTCTGTGTCGAAACTGAGCTTAAGTAAACAGGACTCCAAGTCCTCGTCAAGTTCCTCATCCTCCAGCAGCAGCAGCAGCAGTAGCAAATCCAGCTCTGAGAAGAGCAAGAAAGAGGCAGAGAAGAGACCCCCTGAAAAGGTACGTCTCCTTTTTATTGAGAATAAATTGTGTCACAGGCTCAGAAATATCTTAAACCTGAACAGACCATCTTGGACACGTTCTTACATGTAAGCAAAGGGATGCCAATTATCCAATCAGAGAAAAGACACACTCCAAAATAAATTGAAATCCACATAAACATATGTCAGACTCTTTGAGGCTACCTGACCAATGCTTTGCATTTCCTTTACTGCCCCTTAACATGTGTACAGCATAGGTTGTGAAGTTGTGTATGTTCCAAATGTAAAACAACATGCATACATCTGCTCTTTAAGAATGACGTTCATGACAGCTGAAAGGAAAATGCTATGTTTTTTATGTTTCGGAAGTTTCTTTTAGGCTTACAGCATCGTATTGCAGAAGTGCACTCTCAGCAAAGAAAGACTAAGCAGATCCATAAAGTTCAGGTTAGAGGTGATCACATGGTGAGGAAATTAAGAGTCCAGAGACACATGCATAGCTCCAAGACAGTATAAAAACGAATATGGTTGTCACTTGCGGCTCTGATATCAACATGCATTTCTCAAACGTGCGTCTCTGCCTCACTGCAAAACAGGTCAGGGTCGACTTGGGTGAGGTGGACCCGCCGAAAAAGCCTCGTCTGGAGAAGCAGGAGAATCGCTCCTCTCCGATTACCGTTCAGACGAGCAAAGACCTCCTGCCGAACATAAACGACTACGATGAGACCAACGCTGATGACTTCGCCATGGAAATGGGCCTGGCTTGCGTGGTTTGCAGGTATATCTTGATTAAACTTGGACACGGAATATTCATTTCTGTGTTCACGTGTTGACGTTGCTCTTGTGCTTTAAATTGCCTTAGACAAATGACAGTGACCATGGGGAACCAGTTGGTTGAGTGCCAGGAGTGCCATAATCTGTACCACCAGGACTGTCACAAGCCCCAAGTGACAGACAAAGAAGTAAATGATCCGCGGCTTGTGTGGTACTGTGCCCGCTGCACCAGGCAAATGAAACGTATGGTGAGGAAAATAAATTATATTCCAGCATGTTTCTCTTTTTCACTGCCAATTATGTGACTAATTAGTGCATAGTCATGTTAATAGTTTCTCCACTGTCGTTGTTTTTTCCTTCAAATTAACTCGATTGGTTTGTCCGCTAGGCCCAGAAACCCCCACAGAAACCATCTCCTGCATCCGCATCATCGGCACCTGTTGTGAAAGACACGCTGGTGAAAAAGACAGAGCTTAAAGCCAAGCCTGACACAGCCAGCACCTTCCAGGCCTTCAAAAGAACAGAAGTGAAGGTATGTGCTACTGGCTGTAGGCAGGTTATCATCTACAGGCGGAAGTGAGCAAGAATATTTCCAACCCTTTTTTGATTCGTAGTGATATGTACCCCGATGTCACACTCAAGCCAAGGAAAAGATTCTGTATCAGTAAGTTATTACTGGTAGCGAGTGAGAGAAGGGCAATAGCTGCCAATGTGCAAAACTGCTCTAAAAGGCAGTGTGCATGGATCCCTGCAGGGGAAATGAGCAGAAAGTATGCATTTATTTTATAATCAGACCACTGACTTCTGCTGCTTGGATAGTGTTCCAGTACATGTCTCCAGAGGGAGTGGGTTTGAAACTTTTCCGTGTACTTTCACTGATTGGAGTTCACCATAAAGTTATACAGCAAACATGTCGCTGTGTAGTCGGTGATTTTATTATGTTAATTCAAGTCAGCGCAGGACTGCTTTTTTTCCGTTTCAGTAAAAGTATTGCTCAAGTAAGCAAGTTGAGGCATTGTTGCAGGTAACTCTGCTGATTGACATATCTTGATTACTATGCATTTGCTCTACTACACAGTGATTAGGATGCTGTTTTTCCTATACTTATTTATTTATTTTTATTTTTATTTTTTGTTAGCGTCAACAAATCCCATGGAAAGACCAAAACCAATACTTGAGTCTGTCTTTGTTATGCTTTCTGACCTCCTTACCTCATCTTTCTTAACAGGTCACAGATGTATAATTACAATTTTATAATGGCCTGGTGTAATTATAATTACAAGAGGCGGAATAGTTTTTAGCATGAATTACTCAAACAGGAATAAATAGTGTATCTTTTGGGGACTATTTTCCGGCGGATTAATGCACAAAAATCCTTAACTGAAATACCTCTAAATCTCATTAATGACTCCATCTTCTACGTGTTTCTTTTATTGTTTAATGGTGCATTCACATACTAAGTGAACACACCAGCCTGTTAACCTAATGGATACATATTGTATACAGTACATACACATTTTAATGGGAGGTCAACAGTTCTTGCCCTTTTTTATGATGGTTATAGGATGTATTTTGTGGTAATATGTAACCTGAAGTAGCAGAAGAGCTGGGCAAACCAAGTATAAGTGATGAGTGATTACGTCAATTAAATCAGGTAATGCATCAAAGGTCGCACAGATATGATGGGCATTAGGAGTTCATTTATTTCAGTTGTGGTGAATGAGCTTCAGCTGGTTATAAAACTATACCTTATCTTGTCAATTGTCACATATACCAACAGACCTAAACTACAGGCTTTATCAAGTTGACGCTGAAATGAATTTGTTTATGGTATCTCCAGAGATATTGGTGTTGAAGGTCTGAAGTACTCATTTGAATTTGTATTTCACTGCTGGTCATTTCAGGCATCCACAACATCAGCCAATCCCACTGGGGGCAGCTCCTCCGCCACAGGTAGCGGTCTCACAGGCTGGGCTGCGTTTGGCGCCAAGACAAACCCATCTCTTCCTGCCAGTTCCAAACTAGGGTCCTCTGGTGCAAGTGGGAGCCACAAAACCTTGACCGCTCCCTCTGGCCAGAAACCTGTCGGGCTGTCTGGGCTAGCAGGAGCCAAATCAGGACTTGGGAGTGCAAAGATAGCAGGGAGCGGCAACGGAAACGGCTCCAGCCAGGTGCCTCTGAAGCCTCCTCCACCCTTGACTCTGGGCAAGCAGCCGCTGAACCGCTCATCGAGCAGTGAAAACCAGGGGAAAGGGTCCGCTGCGTCGGGGGGCGGCTCCCCGAGCGGCTCCCAGGCAAGCGCAGGAGGAAATGGTAACGGAGGAGGCAACGGGAACAATGGGAATGGGTCAAAAGCTGCACCAGGGGACAAAGCGCCGACATCTCAAGAGTCCCAGCTGAACGCCATGAAACGGTTACAACTGGTGAAGAAGAAAGCAGCGCAGAAGAAACTCAAGAAATGAGTTGCGAGAAATTAAAGCAGGGTAGAGAAAATGTGAGCAAGTAGAAAATAAACATCTAAACAATGTGGAATTAGTGCCAGAGCATTATGTTTCTATTACACAAGCATCTGTTCGTGAGTAACGTCATCCGGTCAAATACTTGAATCTTTCTTTGTGTAAATGCTGCTGGACTCTGTGTGCCTCGTTCTGTCCTAACAAATCTATCCATTGAAAAAGTTACTTTTTATCAACAAACATCATTAAATCTGTTCTTATAAAACTTGCAGTAGCAATGACTTTGTAGCACATGGTGTCCGGGTATGTAAATCATTATATTCCACAGCACAAGTGGAGAAAGGATCATGTTTATTCATGACATAACTGTTAAAATATAAATGATGACATAGATTTCTTCATTTCACATTCACATAGAAACATATATTTCATGTGTTACTCATTTCACATATAGCATTGACTTCATCTGTAAATCATCTTGCATATAAAATTAACTTCATCAGTAAATCACTTCATTATCAATATAAACTTTACAACACTGACGTACAGAAAGTGCTCGGCACAGTGC
>JBCAUF010000134.1:11852798-11872902 GCA_038406115.1 Haemulon aurolineatum
AGTGCTCGGCACAGTGCCCTGTATTTTCCTACCATAGTTTCTATTCATCACAGATCATTGGTCCCATTGATGAGCTCTCATGTTAGCATCTTATGAAGGTGAAGCAGATTCAACACTTGTGGTATGACATATAACATCTATTGATACCTAGTGCAGTTTTTGACTCTCACAAAGCAGAACATGTTGCTGTCAGAACTATTGCAGTTGCGTATTAAAAAGAAAGCAGATTTGTTTAAAATGCCACAGGTTGGTTTTGGGTTTGGTGTTCTTCATGACACATGTAAATAAAGGGCCTCTATTTATGCATAAGACATCCTGCCAAGGTAGTTGGCAGGGACATATCCCCGCTGTCCGTTGGACTCGGCCAACCACCAGTCCTTGTTGCCACCCAGGTCAGAGAACTGGAGGATACGGACATGCTGGTACTCTTGCAAGGTCAGCTCCTGCTCGCAGCGAGCTTGAAATGCGTACACGGCATAAAACTGTAGAAAGGGACACAAATGAGATGAAGTTAGGGACACGTAAAATTATACTAGTTTGAAGATTTTGACAGCAGCATTTTACAGGTTTTGTTCGTATTATTTAACAGAACAAAGACACCTAAGCGCGTTTGACAGATAAATGACAGAGGATCGATAACTTTTATGCTAATCTTTTATAAAAAAAAAAAGTTATTTTTCACAGATTATTTTTTGCAGAAATACAGCTCATCGTTTCATGGTTCAAGCTTCTCAAATCTGAAGATTTGCTGCCTTGCATTTTCATGAGTCACATGGGACATCTGTATTGATTGAGTACTTTTACTTTTAATACTAGTAGTACACAAACACATTTATACATTTACTTTACGAATGTACTTTATTCACCACTGCAATAGCAAACTGTTTTCCTCCCCCTAAATAATAAATATTCAAGTGTATTGTCCTGTAAATCCAGAAGGTGGCACTGTCAATTTGCTTTTCACATGGACAGGATATCACCACCAGTCTTAATTTTCATTGGTTACAATCTGGCCCTCGTCAACATTTTATAAGACAAATAACTGTCACGTTATGATGACGATCATATTGGGCGGTCACAGCAGATAAAGACATGAATACGAGGACGTCAAAGATCAGGAGTGTTGAAGCCAGAGTGGCAGAACTGTAATCGTGTAATGTTATTCACCCCATTTAATTTAAATGCAAGCGAGACAGAGACACTGTAAAGTTATCAAGTGTGCCACAGCACCAGCAGAACTCCTGCTCATCTCTATAACTGCATGCCACAGTTTTACTGGCCCTCAATAATCAACAGCCCTCATATTTTACAGGTGGAGGCTCAGATGTGAGGAGACACTTACTAACTGAAAAACCCTGTTAGAGTTACATGGCCTGCTGAGCCGTTATTTTATTGCAATTATGAGGTTTATGTGATGTGTGGTTTGTTGTGTTTCACTTTTGGCCCGTGTCTTTTCTAAATTTCTGGTACTGCTTGCTTGGTTCACTTCAGATTGCTTCAAAGTACAAGCACTTAAGCGTGTGTGCGTGCATATGCATATCTTTCAGCAACTTTTGATTTTGCAAAGCCTTTCGAAGGATATTAACCTTCTTGACCTTGACAGACAAAGATCTTAAATGACACCCATGTGGTGCTGGGTCAGTCCTGAAAAACACACACACCTGCTGAGACTCAGTGTCCCCTGTGTCCTCCAGGTCTTCGGGGCTCTCTGGCTCTCCCTGTAGTCCAGAGAGGGTTGAACTGCTGTCGGTGGTGTTGAGGTTGAAGCTGCGCAGGCTGCTGCTGCCACTGCCAGACACGAACAGACTGATGTCATCAAAGTCCTCATCCACCATGGCGGGTGGCTGCTGCGGCTGCTGCTGTTGCTGCTGCTGTTGCTGCTGCTCTTTGACCATCTGGCCTCTCCGCTGGGAGTCCCTCAGAGGGTTGTACTGCTTCAGGAATGTAGAGTAGACATAGCCCTGTGCACCTAACAGTAACACAAATGGACAGTTTGTCAGGATGCCTGACCTCTGAGTCCATTTTAAAGGGTTACTGGTTGAAAGGAAAAATCTCACTTGCAAATATGCATGCTTTTTCTCCAGGTTTCAAGATATGCATCTCTTTTTCTGCCTCAATCACAATCACAAGAATCTATTCATATCATGTGTGGAAGGAGAAAAATCTCACAGATGGACAACAAAATCTGGGTGAAAAAATTATAAAGAAAAACTATATTCTCTTGTAATTTGGGTGAAATGATCTTTTGAATGTTAAACAGCAAGGTTATTATGGAATAGACTGTACTTTTTAAGACATCTTTCTTTGTCAGTTGAGGAGCTACTCAATATAAATAAACAGGTATAATGTCTGGATAATTGTGTGTTTTGTATATGAGACTTATATTAAGGATGTAAACTGCAAATGCTAAATTTATGTGAGCGAACTGAAGAATGTGTAAATATGAGGCAAGCATATTCATAGTGTTGATATCAACAGAAGAATGAACAACAACTTCCTGGGAATGCTTGTAATCCCAGAGGAAAAGACAAGTCTGTGAAGAATGTACTTCGCACCAAGAAACATACACATGCTCTTTTTTTTTTTTTCCAGAGCTCATAAAAAAAGAACTTGTTATTGCAGAGTACAGAGAGGCGCGCGAGCCGCATCTCTACGTCCTTGTTTCTGAATACCCATAGGGAGAGGCTTTGTACTCTAAGTAACACTGCTTACAACGCGCAGTAGTTTGTTCCAAACAAGACATCGGGATCTCAGGTGCCTCTGCGAGACGTGGAGGGGAGATGGAGACAAGCTATGGAGTTGGCCCTGTTGTGAGGCAACCATCTCTAGAGGCAGGCAAAGAGGTACCAGCAACCATGACATCACAGGAGCTCCTGGGACTGATTCTTGTGTGCTGACTTGTCAGTGTCAGAAAGTAAAGTTTGGTGTGTCTACACAGCCTCCGACGTCTAATAGATGCAGGTGTATTCACTGAGGAACGTGTGTGAAAGGAGACCCATACCGACCATACCTGCAATGATTCAGTGTGATAACTTAATTCACCTTGTGTGTCTTACAAACAGAATGCGCCAAGAGCTACCTCTGCCCTGAGGGGGTTTTGTCCTTACGCACACAGACACACACAAACAAACACACACACACACTTGCCTCCAGTGTGAACCAGCCAGCGGCTGCTGCTGCCTAATGGGTCCGTGTCCTCCAGCAGGGCCACCAGCTCCCCCTCCAGCAGGCTGAGGTCCTGCTCCTGGCAGCCATTGCACTTCCTCTTTAGCAGGTACAGACGGCTCAGTGGGTGCTCTGCCAGCAGCCGGGCCCGCTGCTCCTCGGTTTGATGCTGCACCTCCGGCATCTGGAGGACAGCACAGCACAAAGACGGGTTGGTGTAATTATTTGAAGTGGGGTCTGGTGTGTGGGCACGTTTCGGCGTGTTGTTGTTTATAAATGTACGGGGGCATTGCAGGGAGGGCGAAAGGTGATAAGCTCCAGGCGGTAGGAGTTTCAAATGTATCTGTCCAAGCACAGGCACACTCTCATACATGTACAAATCTGCATGCATATGCGTACACCTACACACACATATAGATATAGAGGCCCCAGGGGATGGATACCTGGTGGAGCTTTAGGTTGCCAAGTGCCACAGTTAATCACAGCCTGAAGCTGTTCTCCATGTCTGCCTTTGATAAGACTCATAGCTGCTCATTTATGGCTTGGAATTGGTTCAAAACATTTAGAAAGACTCAGAGGAATACTTGGGACTTTTGTTTTAGTGTAGAGTTAGTGAGAAGTTTGCAGATGCTTATACAACTGACCGGGGATCTAAATAGCACTGCAGGGCAAAATGCGCATTTGAAGAATCTCTTCTAGATTATTTACACCTTCTTACCGTTATTTTCTTGTCCCGTTGTCTCTCAAAGCTGACTTTTCTCTCCATTAACTTCTGTGCGTTATCTTTGACAAAGGTTAGATTGTTCAGCTCATCCATGATGCTGTTTTGCACTTCAGCAATGTTTGACAATGGGGCCTGAAAATGCAAAGATGACACATTTCAGGTTTAATATGAAATAGATTGGATTATTGTGTCTAATAATGTGATTGATGTGCGGAACTCTCACTGGTAGCTGGTGTATGGATGGGGAACAAAGTAGTATTTTATCCATCAGCCCTCTGAGCAGAGCTACTAGATACACCACACAGTTGGTCAGGATGGTGTAGGCGGCCATGTTGAACCTCTGCAGCTCCTCCACTAGCAAGGCATTGAGAGCCTCGTAGTCTCTCCTGGCGGGACCAGGCGGGTCCTCGGACACAAGTGAAGGAGATGAAGCGGTGGTGGCTGACGAGGATGAGGACGAAGATGAAAAGGAAGAGGAGCGCTCCAGGCGGCTGCAGTAATCCAGCAATTTGTCATAACGCTTCTGGATGAGCTTCTGCGGGGCCGTGAACATGCCTTGCAGGGAGCAGAGGGGGACGAGGACCAAGCGCTCTATACTGTCTTTCTGGAGGTAGCAGAAGATGACAGAGACATCCAGTATTAGTCTAGCTAACAATGAATTCTGTGCATTTAAACAGGCACTTTAAGTGTACTTGTGGATTGTTTTGTTTTGTTTTTGAGATTTCTTTTAAATAGTGCATGATCTATTAAATGTCCTGTTTTAAGTATGCAGCTGTGTTTCTTATTCGGAACAATTTTCTCCAAGAGGGAAGCAGTAATTCTTGAATTAATCTTGACTATACAACAACAACAGAGCTCCTCCTGCTCAATTTGCATGCAGACAAATGAGAGGTGGTGGTATTGTTCGGCTTACAGTAAGACTTTACCAGACATAATGTTGTAATGTCATATTATGTTGCTTATGTGCTGAGGTGCTTTTTCCTAGTCCCACACTGTGCCCCCCCCCCTGCAGGAGCCTAGTTTGGGAGTTGCCTTTTTTCCCTCCTCCTCCCTCTTGTTCTCCCTTTTTCCTCTAAGTAAACGGGGCGCTGCTTCAGGCGGCTGACCCACAGTTCCTCCTGCTCCTGTCCTCCCCATGTCATGTATCACTGTCTGATTTTGTGTCTCTTGGACGGGTTGTAACTGAAACTGAATTTCCCCTTGGGGATCAATAAAGTAAATCTGAATCTGAATCTGAATAACACATTTCATCTAATGGGTAGCACTATACATAAAGTAGAAAGAACTGTCTTTGGTGAAAATGTTCTGAAAGCATCTATCAGCAATAGCTGTCATGTTTTCATTTTAGCGGACACAATGAACCCCTTTTCATGTCCGTTGCTTTTTTTGTTTTCTTATTTAGCTTATTTGATGAAGCTCATTACAGACTCTGGTTTGAAGCAGGCTAAACTGCTGCAGAGAAGAGCTGCGACACAGAGAATCTTATTCAGAGGCGTTTCAGCGTTGGCAACAGTGAAATCCACAGAAAGAGGAGGGCAGGAAATGGGAGTTGGCAGAGTTACTGGAGGTCCTCGCAGGAAGGTCAGAGGCATGGAAGGAGAGGATTAATGTAATAGACAGAAGACAGGTAGCTACGGGCGAAGTGACGGATGACTCAGTTCAAAGTAGGTTGAATGGGAGGTCATACAGGAACAACAAGGACAAATACAAATGCAGAGGATCCAGGTAGGAGAGGAAAAGCTGGACAGTGAAGTGCACAAAAAAACCCCATACGTACAAATTTCTTGTAGGGATCATTTCCATTACTGTGCGGTGAGCCATTTGTGCCATTTTTGTTTGGCTCCTTGACGATGTTCTCCATGTCCTGGACATTTTGGACAGCTACAGACACCATCTCCTGCAGCAGAGGTGTTGAGAAAACAGTCTCCAAAAAGTTGACCGAATGTTTAAAACCGTTTTAACATTAACATTTTGCAACAGTAAACACTAGTATCTACCTACCTGAGTGTACTGCAGGTAACATTGAACATTCTTGACCAGCTGCCTCACAGCCTTCTCCAGACTCCTGAAGAACTTCTCCTCTCTGTCAAATACTTCGTCTCTAACCTACGGAAAACAGATGAAGAGAACACTTGGGCTTTAAGTAGCTTAATATAAATGTCAATTTGTGTATACAGTAGATAATGTACCTTTAGGGCAGTAAACTTACATTTAAATGTAAGTGCAGAAGCATCATAACTTTTGTTCCATGTATGCCTTTCTTATTACAGCTACATTGTGTTTTCTTTACCTGTGGTTCAACTCCAGTGAGGATCTTGAGATAGCCAGCAAACCTGTCACCTTTCTTCCGGATAGAGTGGATGTTGAACTTATGTAGTTTGCCCCTCAGTGTTCCTTCATCTTCCAACCTCTTATATTTCATGACTGAGAATGAACATGAAAACAAAATTGAAACATTTGAATAGATGTTGCATTGAACATAAACCCTCACAGGTGGCAAAACCACAACTTATAGACATCAATAACAATGTAGCCACACATATGAGCGTGTGATTGAAATCTCACCTATATCTTTGCGTCTCTTGAACTCGTTGATGTTAACGTTGATGATTTTGGCGGCAGTGAACGCCTCCTGCAGTGGCCGATAGTCAGGGTGGTCTTCAGGTGTGGCCTGCCACAGCTCCCGAAGCAGCAGCGGGTACTTCATGACCCTCTGGACCGGTTTGATGATCAGCGAACCCATGTCCAGCAAGTTGGGTTTCCCTCTGTGTAAATAAAGTAGATTATACAGTAAACAAAGATCAACGGAACAGAAATTCAGAAAAGAAATGCATGGCAACAACAATATAACCAAAACTGCTAATTCAACACAATAATTAAGACTTGTGTATGACAATATATTTACTATATTTATATTTAACATAAATGTTCATGTACTTACTCTTGGTCATAGATTTTCCTGTAATCACAAAGACAATGAAACATAGTCACCATCAAGATTGTGTGTGTGTGTGTGTGAAATATAATGTTTACAACATCAGGGAAGTTATGAGTGTTTTGAAAAACATTTGGAGGAAGTGACTTACTTCAGAGCTAATACACATGTGGTGAAATGTTGCTTTATCTCTTCCTCTTTCTCATAGGATTTGAGGGACATGTTGGCATCGTCGTGATGGTAACAGTAAATCTTATATACATCTTCTAATGCTGCCTTCGCCTGGATGAATACTTCTCCTTGAGACAAAAATAGGAAAAGTGAGATGTTTTGTCCAATACTAACCAGAGCAATTGAAGTCGATCAGGACAGAGTCAAAATGGTATTACCTATGACAACTGCCTCTAGATCCGGTTCAGCTATAGCATCATGCAGTCTGTGGAGGAGTGCTGCTGATACCTCACACACTGTCTCCATGTTGGTGAACAACCGGTCTACATCCACAACCTAACAGAGCATAAGGTAACCATTTACCATTTACTGTATGTAAAATGATGGTTCTAACATTTTTAATGCAAATTAAACATTTGAAATCAGCTTAAAATACATCTTCTGTCAATAGACCTGTTTCTTTATTCACTATGTAAATAAAACCTCCAAAAATTAAATCTAAGGTGATTGTCACAATTTTAGTGTGTGTGAATCAGGGTTACTGTTATGGTCGGGTTAATGTTCCTAATAGGCAAATGACACTGTTGAACATCAACTTTTTCTCAGCAGGCAGCTATTTGAATATTATCATTGGACTTGACCAAAACCTTACATCTTAAGAAAATGTGTTGTAGCATGTGTAGATGTTGTGCATGGCACATTCAACCTGCAGGAGTCTTCACCTGGGAGCCTAAAAAGCATCTACCTGCAAATTTCTTAGAGGCTGGACCACCTCTCTGATGCACAGCTCCAGGTCTGTGAGGTAGTCCTTTTCAGTCTGCACGAGCTCCTGAATGACCTTTGCCCTGCGGGTCATCTTCCTGGAGCGGACCTCTTCCGGGTCCAGTGCTGGCGAGGGGGGTGTGGACAGGTCATGTGGTGTCATTTTCTCTGAGAAAAGATAGCATTATGAAATTATTGTAAAATAAAGACAAGCTTAGGGGATTTTAGTTGGCCAGTCTCATATGCTGCAGTATACAGAGAGCCAATTACCTTTCATTTAATGTTTCAAAAGTCTGTTAATATGGTGAAATATCACCAGCTATTAGCCTGTACAAAGAGATTGAATATCTTGAAAATAATAATCATAAATCTCAATCTTGTTAACACCAAGTGGAGAGCGCCCCTTGTTGGTCAAAGCAGTTATCCCAGCTGGCAATATCAGGCTAAATTAACAAATGTAGAAAACGTCTATGACAGGAAAAAAGAGACAAATGACGACCTCATTTGATCTCTGCACTACCCCAGGACCTGGCCTAAAGAGTCATGCAGGTCGTACAAGGACACAGAAAACTGCTATGATCTGAGTATACCTCCATTTTGCTGTAAATCTGCAATCTCCCCCCAAATTTAATGTTTTTACCAGCATTTCAAGCCATCTGTGGCACATTTTCTGAAATGATGGTAAACACTCTGGCCCTGTGGGCTGTGCATGCTTGGAAAAACCTACATCTCTTCTAACATATCCGCTTGACGCCCTAGCAGCCATTTAGATCACCATATTTCACGGAGATCTAATTATTTTGACTTGAGCGCCAAAAGGCCTTACTTAACATGCCAGTCAGGCTCACTTCTCTTTTTTTTTATTGCTCTGCCGCCTAATCAGTCTGTGGCTGCTCTGCGCTTTGCATGGCAGGCAGGAGTGTCTGTTCAGGGAAGAGGGATGCTTCCTCGCTGCCTAATCGACGCTACACACCACTTCCTTCTCTGAGGCAGAGAGAGAGAGAGAGTGGGGGGGGGGATGAAGAGAGACAGAGGGAGGGGAGGAGGTGGAGGGAGGGGAGGGAGACAGGAGACTGCGAGGCTCGTGTCAGGTTACGGAACTAATCGTGCCGCTGATGTAATGCTGCAGCGTGCTCAGGCATTCCATCTGCTCAGACTGCAAATGTGTGTGTGTGTGTGTGTGTGTGTGTGTGTGTGTGATGGAGGGGGGGTGGGAGGGGTGGCACACAGTGATAAACACACACCTACATATACAAGGACACACACACACACAGGAATATATTCATGTTGTTGCTGGCTAATTTTACACACAGACACACACATGCAGGTAAAAACGCAGTTGACTATAAGAAGTTCAAGTTATTCTGAGGGTAGAAAAGACTTTACAGTATATGATGATGCACTCAAGGCACCATTTGCAAAAGAATACCACAGTAAACATAGTGTATTGGCTATCCGTGCAATAATTAGTCCTGCCACACCCTTTTACATATTTACATTTACATTTTGAATTTGTATGTGCTGTCATTACTGTAATGCTGGGTTTGGACCAGATCTGTTATTTCGCGTGTGATAAACCAAGCCGGCAGGAAAGTGAGGGAGTTGCACAGGTGTACTTTTTTTGTTAGTGAGAATGATAAGCTGCAGATGCTGTGAATGCCACAGTGTTACCAAGAGGGAAAGGTGCAGTGCAGGTCCAGTAAGCAGTGACTGCCTTTTGCTAATGCGAAGTAGAATGGCCCATGTGTTTCTGGCCGGTGGGCAGTACTTTCTCATGAGTGCGAACACTGTACATATTGTGTTCACACGTGGCTGACTCCGCAGCAGAGATCTGATCACACTCTGCTTAGAACACCGCTTTCAGTTGCACCTTATCACCTAATATTCTTCTGTTTTTGTTTTTGTGGGAAACAGGAATTAAATGAACACCTGCAGAGGTGAATCATCGGCTCTCTGAAAATCTCCACAAAAACTGAACATTAATAACAATGTCTCAAAGCACTGGAATACATTGCATTGTATCTTTACACAGATTGCCTGTTAATATCTGGTTTAAATGTGATTGTCTTTAGTGCAAACGGTAGGTATCTCCTCTGAATGATTAAAGTCAGGGTGGATTTCTTCTAGATTCAACTTTCCTGGCTATACCAATTTGGCAGCCTCATCGTACACAGCACATAATAAGACTGAACTGTGCAGTCATAAGCCATTCCCTTCAGCAGTTAGTAATTAGCATGTGCTTGATAATACTTCAAGAAATAGATTAGGTTATCTGTTCCACAAGTCTAATAAAGCTTTGAAGTAAATGCCTATTAATATATTTACACAGTTTTAACGTGGGATGCATTTTCCATCACGGGATCATCAGAGAAACTGTTCTACAAGGGTATATGTTATGTAAAAGAAGTATCACATTCATGTATGAGCAGTGGCACGAAGTGTCACGTGTCCACATGGGCTTTCAGCGTGAAAAGAGACCCCAGAATCTCTGAAAACCTCCACCCGTGAGAAAGAGATCAGATGAGGTTGGACGGAGGCAGATTCTAATTTTAATCTGGTTCCAGCTCTTTTCATACATCATCTCTCCAATATTTTCTTGCCACTTTGCAAGGCCATGATAAAATAAATGACTTTGAAGTCTGTGTGAAAGTTATTCCATTCAAAACTGTCCTCGCAAAAGATTCCTCCCACTGACACTTTCAGACTGTTACACAGGATAAAATGTATAACAAACTATCAAGACTCGTAAACTGTGCAATGTGTATCATTTTGCCAGCGCTATATTTGGTGAGATGTGGTTGCCGGCACTGGAGTTCCCATGAAAGTGGATATGTGAGCCTTTCACCGTTCAGCCCATTGAAAGGGATCCAACGGACGGCCCCAGAACAGAATACAAGGCACTGTGTATCATGTATCAAGAAAAATGGCACGTCAGGCTCTGCCACACAGCAAAGTGCACAATAGGATTTCATCGCAACGAATACTGAGAATATATTTTGGACAGAACACGCTGAAACTGAAGAAGGCCTGAAAATTGTTGTTAAAAAAAGTATTTTGCTCAAGTTTTTATCCTATTATGTATGCTACCATTCATTAGGAATAGTTAAAAAAAATGCCATAAAATGTTTCATGACATGAAAAGGTGACACACACACTACACTATCACCCAGGAAATGTTCAGCCTTCTAACACTATACTGTAAACCCACATCAAAGCAGCCATCTCCACACATAATCTGTGGATAAATACATAGAAATATTTGGTTTATGACTGTTCCTTTATGGAAGTTTTGCACTGGTAAATCATTACCAGAACTATTATTACAGTGTATTTAGTTACTGTAAATAATCAGACATATTGATGTCATGTTGCCATGGCTCCACAGCCTGACCAACCTGTCTGACAAGCAGATGAGTGCTGACTGTCGAGCAGGGACTCACATGTTTCCTCTTTCAGTGAGGTCATCGTTCTGTCAATATTTGCAATGGTAATACGACTGTAAATATGCAATACGGCCTGTCAGGTGTGAGGCTAAAGTCGAGCAGGGCGGGAGATTGTTTTGCTGAAAACAGCCCGCTGTTTTTTGACAATCCGACCTGCATCATGGCAGGCCAGTCAAAAAAATAGAAAGTACAAAGGAGTAGAGAGTGTCTCTATTTCAAGTAAACAGAGCAGCTGCTGATAAGGCAAGTGTGTGTGTTGTGTGTGTGTTGTGTGCGCGTTTGTGCATGTGTGTGTGAAATCTTATCAGTACACCACTAAGTGAGAAGTAGGTTATGCTTTGCTATTTTAAACAAGGTGCCATCAGCCATTTTTGGCATGTGATGTGCATTGTTCACAGTAGAGGAAACGCAGGAACGAGTGGCACAGGAAAGCCAACATACTTCTCTTGCTAATCTTTAATTGTAACCCCCTGCTGACACGATGATGTCAGTCACTTTGCCTGAAGAGCAGCATTCCCAGCCATTGACTGCTCTCTGGACAGGGGAAGCCAGTTTTCTCTGATATGAGGATTTGTCTGTGTGGGTGTGTGTCAATGAAAGGACAATGTCAGCATTTGTGATGAAGCACCATACAGCCAGGTTAACTGTCTTTTACTTTATGGGTCAAACACTGCAAATTGTTCTTTAATCGTTATTCAATACTCTATCCATTGTAAACCAAACCATAAGACTGACATCTCTTGAAACTTTTACAATGAACTTGGCGGTGGAAACTAATCTGTCGGTCCCCCTTCACCCCTCACCGGTGCTTCGGTCTTGTTTACCAGCTGGTCTGGAACACTTCTAAAGCCACTCCTCTGTGCCTGAGTTTGGAGCGCAGTTTGCATATGTGGCTTCATCCCTGTGGGAGTATCTCCTGCTCACCACATAGTAACACAACAGGTGCCTAGTATCCAGAGCTATAGAGCAGTGTGCACTCCGTCTGTGTGTTGAATTGTTGCCCTCTAGCCATAAATGCTGCTCTTACAGTCCATCTGCAGTGGACATATTTGTCTAAAAGTCTTCCTAGCTGGTGTGTTATCAACAAGTTTAAGACTTTTCAGACTGTGTGTTGGCTCACGTGTGTATATTGTTGCCATAGTTTTGACCCCTAGGGAGGTCATTAGCCAGTGTACCTTTAAGTTTAGCGCTGTACTCCGTCTTGTCAGACTGACTCCTCCTCACCAGCGTCCCCAGGTTGATGTCACCTTTGGCCGTGTCATCGGCCACAATAGTGTCCGTCTTCCTCCTCTCCAGGTAGCGCAGGAACACGGGCCGGTTTCTCCTCTTTATCACTTTCTCCTTCTCTTTCTCCTTCTCCTTCTCACTCCCACCGGCCTCAGTGGGATCCATGGCGAGGCCGTGAGCTTCCCGTGGTGCTTCCAGGCCAGTTGAGGGAGAAAAGCAGGGGAAGAGAGAGGGAAAGAGAAGCAGAGAGAGAGAGAGAGAGAGAGAGAGCCTGGGAAGTGCAACAGGTGTAGAGTCCACTGTGCACTGACTGCTAGCTCTGCACAGGTAATCCAGCTCCTCCCCATGTCTACCTGTCATGAGAGCTATGTGGCCACACCTCTCTGCTGCTGCGCTATACTTCTTCCCTTTAGACCATTGTGTTCATCCGGGGAGGGAAAGTGTTGCGATGTCTCTTCCTCAAAGGTCTGAGGATGGAGGAATGATCGCAAGCTTACTTTTACTCCCACAAACAAAATGACCTGTGAAAATGCTGACAAGGAAGTATTCATGTAAATGGCCCAGGTGCTGGAAATCAAACTCGGCATTACAGAGAGCTTCATATTTACACAATAATGATTAAGTGGATTTCCAAGTCAAATAAGTTGAACTACAATGTACTCTTTAAGTGCAGGGGAGGCAAACCCTCCAACAGGGCAAGCTGTGAGTAGCAGAGCTTTGAAATGAAGGCAATGAATAACAGCAGATCAACATGCACTGTAAATATTGCTTCAGAAGTGATCAAGGACATGGTACAAGCTGCAGTCATACACGTCCTGACTGATGGCTGTGTCAAGTTGTTGTTTTTTGATTGGTTGTGAGTTTATTGTTTTGTGTTTTTGAGATGACAAAAATCTGATTGTGAAAAACTCTTCGCATTGTTCCTTCTGAGTTTTTGGTTACAACACATTAATTGACATCCATAAAATGTGAAACCCGGTTAGACAGGTAATTCATCAGCACACGCGCTGCAACAATGATTTCTGGTCACAGCAACCAGATACCGTGTTCCTTGCCAGAACAATGAATGGATGCATTTCCTTCCCATTGAACCACAGGTAATGAGGGCTCCCATTGTGTTTTAAGATCACTTTGCTGTGTGCTCATAGCACACCTGTTTAACTTCCATTAGACTAGATGCACACATATGGGTCACCGCTATATGTCAGCTGGTTTTCAACATCAGACTGTATATTTTAATGTGACTCATATTGCATCATTATCGTCATTTATGGTTTGTGTGTATTTAGGAAAAAATTGAGAATGAAATTATGTTATTGTAGTTTATTGTCTTAGCACAGTGTGTGTTCAGACATAACAGTGTCAGCAGTATTATGTAACCAAGTGGACTTGGTAAACCGAGCCATACTGAACGATCACATACTCAATGCAAACATGCAAGTGAGTAAACAATGTTATCTCCTGAGTGTTCACAGTGTTTATATGACATCACGTCACTCAGGGTGTGGCTCTTCTTGACCTGCTCAAAGAGAGAGAAGGGTGCTCCTGAGAAAAATTGTTAGGCACTGAAATACACTCATTAAACTACACGCAGGATAAAATGTACTTTCACATTAGGATTGTGCTTATTTTTTTTTATTAATGATTAATCAGTCATTTTCTTAATTCATCCTTTGGTTTTTAAAATTTCAAATGGTAAAAATATCCATTAAAATTTCTCCACTGACACTGGAGAAGCTGGGAAGAGAGAATAACAGACATTTTTTAAATCTAATAATGAACTTGAATCATTAATGGAGAATCAAAATAGTTGCCTGTTAATTGATCTCATCAGTCATTTAACTGACAAACTGTTTTGACTGTTTTTCAGGTGACAAACTTTACAATAGGTTTATCATAATGCATAATGCAGAAATATATTAGTCAAACATAAATAATATTGTCATCTCTATAAACACAATATTCTTAGAACAAAATGTTGAAAGAAACTAATGCTAACAGAGCCTATTTTCCAAAGCTTATTTGGTTAGACAAAGCAACAAAGAGAGTCATATTTTTTCAGCAGCAGCCTGAGAAAGTAACAGCAGGAGTCAGCCAGGTGAGCGGATGGGGAAAGGGGAAATAAAAACACACTCATGCCTGAAACTGTCTCATACAGCCACAGACTTTTTACTGCTTGCCACTTGGGCACCATCACCAGAAGAGTCATGGTTGAGTGCTTGGCTTATGGGTACTATGACAGAAACTGAAGGAAGGGACACTCTTCTCATTTGGCTTGCAATTCCAGATTTTCCAAATCAGTACAGGGGTTAGACCTGATTAAATAGACACTTTAGCCTTTTGTGAACCTTCCACTTCACCCACTTCATCATCATGTAAAGTCACAGTAATCTGACCTTGACCACTACCTTTCAATTTACAGCATGAAATCTTCTCTTGAAGCTCATGTAGGACTTTGTGCTCAGCAGAATCAAAGCCCTTTGGCAACAGCATCAAAGGCAAGCGTACACCTTTAGGTTTAATAAACCAGCTTTTTATGACTGACGGTACATATGAAATTTGTTTGAACAGAGACCAACCTATAAGAGACCCATCAAGGTGGCTGGGTTGGGGTGTTTGTTTAGTGCACAATGGGTACATATGGACTTTGATCTCATGATGTATTGGAGACTGCCACAAACAAATCCATTAACTTCAGGTTGTAAAAACAAAAGCAGGGAAACATTAACACAAGAGCTACAGGGACCTTCATGGTTGATCTAAAAATGGTTGATCTGGTCAAAGTTGCCAAGACAGGAGGAGATAATTGTCACTACACTTATCTGTAGAACATGGAGGAATATACTGGAAAAGCCAGGTGTGTGTTTAAGTTTGATTTAAGTGACAAAATATACATTAGGCTACATAACTATAGTTGTTTTTTTGTTCTGTTTTAAATATTCTATGAAAGGGTCCTCTTCCAAAGACATTACTTTATAAAGAAATTATCACTATGATCTAACAAGCAAATGTGCTCGTGAGTTCATGTATGTAATTCGAGGGACAGCTTAGCTAGGTGGCAGTAATATGACGCTGCGAATAAGCATGCAATGGAAGAATTGTGAAGTTGATTTGAAAGAAAGTACTGACTTCCTGTTGTTACAATTTCATTATCAAAATAAAAGCACAACGAGCAGCTGCATGGCTTGTTAAGATGTAGTCAGGAATCAGCCTAGATACAACTATATTCAGTGTATGAATTAGAAACATATGCCATTTATGTTTTGGTGACTGCTGATCTTTCTTGTTGGTCAGAGATCCCACATGAAAAACAGACATAACAAAACTGAACTGACAGATAGCAACAAAATTTATGTAGCCTATAATATCCATGATCTTTTAAAAATGAATCCTCTCCATTTGGAACTCCAGGAGCCAATTTTTGTGAAGATACTGGCATATTACCAAGCAAAGTGTGTGACTCTGACAACTTGGTTTGTCTGATTTATCGCCTTGTTATTGCAATTGATGTTTGTCCTGCAGGCACCCACCCTGTCCCCTCTTCCTCACCTAGAGACACCCCGGCAGCAAAGAGCAACCGAATCAGCCTCCCACTTGTTATCCATAAGACTACTGTAAAGCTACCTAAGTCCAAAATCAAATCAGACTACAAATGAGACAAGTATGCTGTTTAGTTGCTGCACATTCAGTGCGTGTCTGGTGCTAAGTATAGGAAATATTAGCTCATTCAACACCTGTGCGTGGACACGGGATGAAGCACAGGCATGCATCTCACCTCCTCCCCCTCCTTCTTGTTGTCCAGCATCATGAAAATCTGTATCAGCTGAAATCTGCTGCTTTTGCTGTTTTTCACCTTCTCCCGCTGAAAATTAGACTAAAAATAGCCTAATAGTACTAGGACATGCCAACTTATTAGATAAGACAATTAAGCAGCATTTCAGTTAGGCTAAGTATTAACCATTTCTACCTTTGGCCCCACATTGGTCTTTTCACACGTCATTGTAGCTTGTCATCAAAATCACATTTACCTGTATTCAGTTTATTTTTTACAGTACTTTCACATTAGTATTCATGACTATTTGTCGATCATTGAATGTACACTTTTAAACATATGCCCTTTTAGGGTCTTTGTAATGATCTATAAAAAAAACAGCATAGTCTCAGCATGAATCCTGATTATCGCCAACATTAAGGCTTTTATTTTGGAAACCACAGACGGGAAGCCCCGGCTCCAGTCTGGCGGACTTCACGTTTGTGGACGGTGAGGGGAGGTGGAGAGACGGGAAGTAGGAACCAACCGAGGGGGAAAGCGTCTATAATGAGACCGCTGCTGCTGCGCTGCTCGCCCGGCCGCCTGGTCACAGTTTTCGGTTCGTTTTCGGCCTCTCGAAACCGACTCGTCACACAAGCAGCAGCGACTCCTCATCTTCACTTTATGAGAAAAACGATGCACTATCAGACGGAGCAGAGAGGACAACCCAATTCCCCTGACTACCGGATTTATTTTAGTAAGTTAACCAACGCCACCATTGGGACAAACCATGTGTGCCCCCTGCATTTCAGAGGTTTAACTTTGTAGGAGCTTGTAGCGCGATCAGGGTCTGGGATCTTAAAGGTAACAACCTCGACCTGCAGGTCAAGGTAAACGTTTGACCTTTGAGTTGCAAGCATGCAGCATGGCATGTGGCACCCGTAGCACCTAGCTTCACTGTCCAAACCCCGCCCATGTTAGCACCCAGTTTCCAGGAGGATGAAATAGTTCTTGAACAGGAACAAAGCACAAAGGGAGATGCTGCACTGTATGTCCTCCTCACGTGGTTTTACTTCCTTTTGGGCGGTCACGTGGACAAAAGCTAGACAAAAAAAATCCTCCATGGAAGCAATGTTAGCCTAATATCACAATAACCTGTTTCCAATATGGGTAATGTGGCTGTGTTTTGATTGAGACTGCAGGTGTTTGCATACAGCTTTTGATATAAACAAGGGAAGACAGGAGTAACATGATGTCCAATGAAGCAAATGAATCAACAGAAATTTTATTTCTATTGTAATGAGCCCCTAAAGAGAAGATTCAAGTTAACTGTCAGTGCAAAGCTGCACAAACTTGCCATGAGATTGAATGATGACGAAAGAAAATCTTGATTTAACATCCACTCATTGTCTTTGCTGGAATTTCCTTTTTCTTTTAGATCTTATGGTATTTTCATTGTGACATGTTTGTATAGAGTTTTTTATTTTTCAACATTTATTTTTTGTTTTTATTTTTTTTAGAAACCTCTGAAGGGAAATATATTTCACCGTTCCATGACATTCCTCTTATAGCAGACGCAGAACAGGTAACTCTCAGAGGTCTTATCTTCTGTTTGACGAAAACTTCAGGAACCGTATGACTACTCAATGACTGCTAAATGTTTAAACATAATGTTAAGACCAGGAATTCACAGATTTTTACTTTTCATTTTTTTTTTCATCCATTTCAGGGCAATGATGTGCCAGCTAAAAAACCCAAGAAAAATGAGAGTGAGGTACTGGTAAATTCAAATATTTCATGTCAGTTTTAGGACCTGAAAACGTTCACCCCAGCACAGCATGCACCGTACATAGCTTTCTTCTGTACTTTCAGATGCTCTTTAACATGGTTGTGGAGGTACCGCGATGGTCAAATGCCAAAATGGAGGTAAGAAGACTATAGATACAATGCCTAAAAAAAAAAAAATCCAAAACGCGAATGAATGTGATTATTACAATTTACAAAGACTACGATTGAGATGTTTAAGTACTGTAATGACACTGCCGTTATGTATGATTAGGTAGGCCAACTTTAATTCAATGATAATATTTGTAAATTTTGCATAGCAGGTGCAGGAAGCATTTTCATTTGCTATTTGATGAGCCTCTAAATTGCTGATACCAGTTGCTGCGAACAATACACAATTGCTTGTAACTTAAAGGTCCCATATTATGAAAAACCCGTTTATTGCTTAATAAGCATAACAGTTGCTTGGAGCTGAGGCTTTGAGTGATGGTGACACAAGTAAAATCAAGTATACTTTAACACTGGCAAAAGCACACAGTCACATATGAAAACATTTGCCTATACACACCGTCATAAGTGCTTCAATTTCCAGATTGCTACAAAGGAACCGCTGAACCCGATCAAACAAGATGTAAAGAAAGGAAAGCTCCGTTATGTTGCCAACATATTTCCCCATAAAGGTTACATCTGGAATTATGGGGCAATGCCACAGGTGAGGAAATGCATAGTGTGAAGGGTCTTGGTTACATCAGGAATTAAGCCATTCATTCTTTTGTGCATATGCTGCACTGTATTTGATCCCAGTCGGTAACAGATAAAAATAGCAATACTGCATTTTAAACACTTGAATTCTGAATTCAGTTAAATTAATTCAATTAGTTGAATGAATACACATGATTTAGTCCGCTGTCTGAGTGCATTCAGCTTTATTTTGTGATTTCTTTTTCATCTTGGGTAGTTATTTGAAATGTTTACAAGAAAATATGATTTCTGACATGTTTTTGAACTGTTCCTTGGAAAAGACATGGGAGGACCCAAACCACACAGACAAAGAGACAAAGTGTTGTGGTGATAATGATCCCATCGACGTTTGTGAGATTGGCACCCAGGTAAGAGTCACAGTGGAGTACATGTAAATTATATAATTATAGGATGTTTTTTGCTCACTTTATATAGCCTATGCTCTTCAAAGATATTGTATGGTATTTGACTGTTGACTTGTAACTACTTTTCTTCAGGTGTGCTTTCCAGGTCAGGTGATTCAAGTGAAAGTGCTTGGCATCTTAGCCATGATTGATGAGGGAGAAATGGACTGGAAAGTCATCGCTATCAATGCTGAGGATCCAGATGCCAAAAACCTAAATAGTAGGTGTTTTCCAAGGACCAATGGTTATCACTTAGACGCTGCCTCACACTGATCCAGTTGAGCCAGTCAGTCTTGGTCTAGAAAACTTGGCATAATCATAACTCAAGGGAATTAGGATTCCAAGAATTGGTATCTGTAGTTAAGAACAAATTTAATGACCTAAGATACAACTAAGTAATACAGAGTCCTTCAAGATTAGCTGCCCAAACAATCTCCATAATCTTTCAGATCTAGAGCACCCCCTGCCCCCCTCCCGATAATACATTTTTGGGTCCGTTGATAATGATATTGGGGAGCAAAGAAATTGCGTTATACCAGTCAATATTCTTTGTACACATTTTTTGTAATGATCCATGAAATCCAAGATATTTTACAGTTAAACAACAAAATTACTTCTGCACACTGAAATGGTTAACCTTTAACTGGTACTGAAACAGAACTATATATAAATGAATATGTATGTTAAACTTCTGTTAAAGAAAAGGACCAAATAATACAAGTTTTCATGTCAGCATGTATTTGTCAACATTTACACCGATACAGACTGACATAGTGCTGTGATAAGCCGATATCAGCCAATAATATTGGCCAACCAATATATTGCTCTAGTACATCAATGTGTCTTTGTCCGTTTAATTATGGATTCAGATATAAACCTAACACCCCGTCCTGACATACAGCGACGCGAGCGAGCGAGTGAAAAAAAGTAATTAGAGTGTGTACTTTTCAATCAGCCTGTCCTGACATCCAGCGAGCGAAATCGCTCCGTCCAGCG